>BQNB010000892.1:0-149493 GCA_026074375.1 Tanacetum coccineum | reverse complement strand
AGCAAATGCGTACGATACTAAAAATGAATAGTAGATTTATTGACGTCGTCAATGACTTGAAAACACAGGGTGTTATATAAAACTTATGAAATAAGATAGATAATAATATGTAATCATGGAATTGTGTAGATTCGGTGAAGAGGTTTTGATCTTTTGTCTTCGTGTCCGTTCTCTCCGTTGCGTGTTTGTTAAGGTACAAATATTCTTGATACATACCTCTCTTTACTATTGTTACGATTTATGGGTTCTTTAGTCCGTTTCGTTATTCGTACAGATATTCCGTCCTTTTAGTAAGGACATCTCATGACATAATTCTCATTTGTTTAGCTACTTGATTCATTTGATATTCATTTGATCCTCCATTTGATCTTTTATCCGCTCTCATGATTCATTTGATATTCATTGGTATTCCGTTTGATTTAATATTCACAATTATGATTTTGTTGATCCTCGTTTGAATATGATGTAGAATCTATTATCTTGATTTTTAGCATCTTGTTCACTTATATCTTTTGCTTTAATCTTGCCCGAGCTATTTGTATCTAGTCATGGAGGTACCATGACCATGTCATTGATGCGCCAATGGCATGACACTATCTGTGGTGGTATGATTGGTCCACGACGTTCCCTTTTGTATGTGCACTTATTATGATTTGATTATATATGTTCGTACACTCGCCATAGTGCTTGGGTATATGGATATAACTTTATTTTGCAGGGAGCGTATGGATGCATCCTAGGTACTTTGTTTCGTTCAGTTTAGGTGAATGGTTATGTGTGTGCAATACACCCCATATCATATTTGGTACATCAGGGAATGCATACCTGTGTACATTTGATTATGACTATTTGATTATTTGTTTAGGGTCTAAGCATGTGGCATGCTTTAGATATTTGTTTAGGCTCGTGGGCATTCCTTTGATTACTCTTATCCTATTCATTGTTCTATATATATATCGTTTGGCATTCGTTTGGCAGGTTCTCGATATTTGTTTCGTTCATTCCTTCGTTTTATTACCGTTATTATTATTATATCTGTTCACTGAGCGTTAGCTCATCCGTGTTTTCTTTTCTTACGGCATTTGCTAAGCGGGAAGCTGGGATATGAGTGTTGAGTGTAGGAAGCTTCTAGAGGACCAACCCTTATTAGTTCCCTTTTGGATTTGGATTTATGTTTTAATACCTTTCCTTTTGAAGATTTCTTTCATTTGACTTTGTTGGAATTTAATACTGTTGGAAGTCATTTTGTTTTATGACTTGGTATTTTTAATTAATAAAGTCTTCCGCTTGCGTTTATATGTTTTGATATGACACCATAACGTAACTCTTGGTCTCTTTATCAGAGCGGGATGTTACAAAAGCAAACCCAAGATCAAAACCCTAATGAAAACCCTAGAAATCTTCTTGCTTCAAACCCTTGTTAATCCAAAACCCAAGCTTCCAATACTCTTGGATGGTCTTAGATATACCTAATATCAAAGCTTGAACACTTGGAATATTTAGAATGGAAATTTTATATGGAAACCCTAACAAAAGGATTTGAGCCGTGGCTTATTTAGTTGGAAATGGAGAGAATTTTGTTAGTTATTTGCAAAGAGAGTGTGTATGTTAATAAACATGGGACTTTCCTTAAGTAGCTAGTAGTAAAGCCAAAACAACCTCAAACTCACATGGTTTTGAAAGTGGTATAAGTACAAGTGTAAGGGCTTCTCCTCCTTTCTATGAAAAGGGACGAATGGGGTGGGTTTTAGGGTACAAAGATTAGACAATTTCTAGTAAGTTGGTTCAAGGGTGTACTATTGTGGGGTTAGGGAAAGTATACTAGTGAAATTGATTTAATTTATCAAGTGTATGTGTATGTATATCCGGCCTAAGTGGTTAATAAGTGATAAAGTGAGTAAATTTTGTTTAGTAGGTATAATTGTGGGTATTTGTTTGAGTATAGATATGTATATGTGCTTTCGGGTATGCCTAAATGTAATATATTGCGAAACATAAGCGTTTTACGTAACCAATAAAAATAAAATAGGAAAAGTTATAAATTATACTCTTAATAATTATATAACACTTGTTTGACGTAAACTTTTATTTGTTTGATGTCCGTTTACGTTGAATGTTGATTTTTAGTTTACGCGATTTAACTATAGGATAATAATTAAAAGTGAACACGTAAAACTCTAAAAATAAATAATGATAATAATTGAGTTGGGAAATGACCTAAAAATAAGAAATGTTACACACTACATGAGGCATGTCATGTAACTGGCCAAAACACGTAATTTCGGTAAGAATCAGGTTGAAAGGTAATTTATGTATGAATAAGCTCGAGTACAAAATATGTATCGAAACACTAACTCTTGCAGTGCGTCTTATTACATTTGTGATTCGTATAATTACAGAGCAAAGAATAACTTTCAAAAAACAATGCCAAACACCTTTAAGATTTTAACGAATGTACCAACATAGAAAAAATAATCAATACTCATGTATAAAATTCAATCTTTATACTAAATTAACAAAACCCCTTTTACGATTACAAAATCATATAATCCAGCGTATATGGAACAATAAAACAATCAAATTACACATAAAGAAATAACAACCAGAAAATTTAAGAGCAAAGTTGCACAAAATTGTACATTTCTTGAGCTTAAAAAACACACCAAATTAAGTGAAAAGAACCCTAAACCAAAATCAACAATCAAAATTGTAACAACTGGCATTTTTCGGAATAAGTGATTATATTTTTTTTGGGTCCGACTTAAATTTTTGACTTTTGACTTTTTAATGTCACATAAAATCGGTTACCGTGTAACCGATAATTATTACGAAACATATTTAAATAATAAATCATATTTATTATTACACACCTCGTCTACAAATTTATTTTTAAATTTATTTGACTTGAAAACGAGGAGATGGATTTTATTCCTATGTTGACTATCAAAAACGACTCGCCAAAGTGAGTTATTAATTTTTTGGCGAATACTAGTGTTTGTCATAAAATGACATTCCGGACAACTTTTCAGTTTTACCCGAGAGCCGAAAACGAGCAGAAGATGACTAAAAATGAATTCATTTCATTCAATCCTTAGGCTTCTCCCTGGTCATATACCTTAAGTAAGTTTCTAAACACTTGTCAACTATTTATGTTTGACCACGAGTCTGTGGGTCGTAAGTAGAAGATATTTTTGACTGAACTTGTAGCATCTTGAATATTGACGGCCAAAACAGACTCATAAAAAATCTTCTCTCTTTCACTGAAAATTGTTTTAGGTAGGCCAAGTAATTTGTAGATGTTATCCCATAAAAGTTGAACCACTTGAAGAGCTATAAAGGGATGACTCAAGGGTAAAAAATGAGCATACATGGACAACCTATCTACCACCACCAACAGAGCACTTTTCCCTTGGGACAAGGGTAAAGACTATAAAATTCATAGAAATATCCTGCCAAATTTTGTCTCGAATGGGCAAAGGTTGAAGCAAAACCTAGGTAGGCAGCCAAATTTTCTTTGTTTCTTTGAAAAACATCACAATTCTAATCCCTATCTTATGACCATTTCCTCATCTATCCAATAGAAGTTGGTAAATCTCTTATGTTGTTACTTCCACTCCATAATGTACCTCTAATGGTTGAATCATGGAAAGTGAGCAATTTCTTTCTCTTTCCTTTTCTAAGAACAAGAAAAATAAAAACAAGAAGAAACGACGGTTTCTTCATGAATCCAAACGCTTTCCGATCTACTACCTTTCATCTGTAACGTACCTGCTGTAACACCCCGCTCCGATAAAGAGACAAAGCATCACATTATGGTGTCATATCAAAACATATATAAAAGCAAGCGGAAGACTTTATTAAATAAAAATACCAAGTCATAAAATAAAATGACTTCCAACAGTATTAAATTCCAACAAAGTCAAAAAAAAACACTACTTGTGAAATGAAATCTTCAAGAGTAAAGTTCATAAAACATAGAATCCCAAATAAAAAGGGTTCTTCTAAAGGTGGGTCCTCTAAAAGCTCCTACTCTCAACACTCATATCCCAGCTTCCCGCTTAGTACCTGCCGCAGGAAAAGAAAACGCGGCTGAGCTAACGCTCAGTGAACAGATATAATAATAATAACGGAAATAAAACAAAGGAATGAGAACCCAGATCACCGAATCTGCTAAACAAATTTCATACGAAAAAATAAACATGATTAAGAATTAAGTGATAAACAAATGAGTGCCCACGAAGCTCGAAACAAAAGTCAAAAGCATGCCACACCTAGACTACATATCTCACATACATCGATAACATATCATATCATATAAAATATAATACAAGGAGCCTGCAGACTCCAGATGTAACCTACAAAAATGTGAAATGGGGTGTATTGCACAACCACAACCATTCACCATTAACTAAACTGAACAAAGTACCTAGGATGCACCTTACGCTCCGCTTGCAAAACAAGATATATACCATATCACAAGCACTAAGGCGAGTGTACGAACATATATAATCAAATCAAAATAAGTGCACATACAAAATAAATGCCGTTACTAATCACATACCACAGTTTAGTGTCATGCCATTGGTGTGCATCAATGACATGGGTCATGGTACTCGTCCATGACTAATACAAATTAGTCTGCGGGCAAGATTAAAGCGAAGATATAAGTGAACAAGTTTCAAATAATCCAATTATGGAAACGAATCCAGTAGCATATTCCAAACAAGAACCAAACGAATATTGAATCAAACGGATTATCAACATCAAATGACGTCATGATTAAAGGAAAGCAAATCATAGGAATATCCAATTCCGAATATCAAATAGATCAAGTAGCCAAAAAAAAATGAAGTGTCCTTACTAATAGGACGGAATATCTGTACCTTAACGAACAAGCAAAGGAGAGAATGAACACGAAGACAAAAGATCACAACCTCTTCACTGAATCTACAATAACCCATGATTACATGTCATAATCTATCTTATTTTATATGTTTTATCACTTGATGTTACCATAAATAAAGTTTACTTGACCCAATTAAGGTTTTCAAAAATTTCAAATTTTGACTACTAGTATTCCAAGGTAAGTACCCAAACATAAAATGACCCATAAAAACATCTCTAAAATTACACCAAAAATTACTGAAGGTTCCTACATATGTCTAATAACACCCATGGATCATTGTTTCATTTATTTCCATGTTTTAAGTATTCCCCCTTTTGACACCTTGTTACCCAAAACTGACCCAACTTTTGACAGTGGCAGAACCTTTGCCATACTTAGACCAATTCTTAAATTTAAAACAATCATGATGTACTAATATCAGAGATTTAACCAAATCAAATTTGAGAGGCTAACTCGTTACGGATTGAAATTAAGAAATCAAATACACTACTGAATTTTTCGGATAGAAATTCAGATCTACCTTAATACTTAAAAAACTTAATAAATCGACCTTCCCGACCTCCAATTGACATGAGCCCGGATTTTACAGAAACTATACTCTTTGAATTTAACTTTAGGCTCAAGAATCATGTTAAAACCAATTTTTATCATCAAGATATACCCCGTTGAACATGACCTAAAATTCTGCCCAGAATTATTAATCATGAAAACCCTAATTAACACCCATCAAACCAACCCTAGGTTTTCTAATCTTGTACTTTATTAATAACATAATAATTTTAATGAACATCCTTTGGGTTTTCAGATAACAAGTATTAAGCCATATTTATTAATACATAATTTACAAAATTCATAACTCCATGATTTCATCTTTTTACCTTTATGATTTTATGTATAAAAACTTATGTGTAATCAAGGATATTACAAAGAATAATTCAAAAGAACATGGATTACTTACGATTGGAGACGGAGACATGCACAAGAAACAAACACCAAGGAATCAGAAGAACAAGACCACACTAAGAAACACCAAAACTTCAAGATTACCCAAAAACACCTAAACATCTTCTTGCTCGAAGATACTATGGAGGAATACACAAAATAAGGAGAGAAAAATTTTAGAGAATGATAGAGATGGGGCCGTTATAAAGGGAAAGAGAGGAGGAGGACAAAAATCTTTTTATTGTTTTATAGGAGATTACCAATATTTAGCTTAAACCTTTTTACAACTTCATTCCTAAATAAGTAAAGCTTTAAAAATAAAAGATTTTCTTGTAAAATCACCTCTAAGGGCCGGTCTAAATGAAGGAGGAGGGGAGGCAAAATATTTTTTTTCTCATTTTTCAGATTACGCAAAATACTTGCTAAAACCTTTTAATACTTATCCTTTAAAATATGGTTTTTTTTAAAAGAAAGTAAATATACAAAGGGTTATTATACAAAGAAGTTACTATACTTTCCCAAAAAGTTCGCCTAAGTTACTCAACTTTCATTTTGTTCACTTAGGTTACTAAACTTATAAAACATGACATTTGGGGTTACTCAACTTTTGGCAATAAATATACGAAAAACATCATTGAACTTGTAAAAACATGACATTTATATTACTTAACTTTACCTAAAAAATATACGTCCAGGTGCTTGATTAACATGAAATTAAGGGAGGTGTATGTTATCAAAAGTTCAGTAACCCAATGAACAAAATGAAAGTTGAGTAACTTAGACGAACTTTTTAAGAAAGTATAGTAACTTCTTTGTCTATTAACCCATATACAAAATAATCAAAATTACAAAATATATTATTTTTTTTAAAATATGGGCCGGCCATATATAGTACATATATAAGTTTTATATATATATTTTTTTAAAACAAAATACCTTATGTTATATCTTTATAAAATCATCAAAATTATAAACTATAGTTTTATGTTTCAAATCTTATTAATAAAACTTTAGGTTATATTCAAAATTACCAATATGAAATGAAATTCAAATTTTGGGTTTTACACCTGCTAAGCCCTATTATGAGTTTTTCACGTTGTGATCATTCTCCAATTATGAAGTTTCTTACAAGTTAGTTTTGCTTTGAAACCATAGGGATCAGATCGTTATTTTTTGGTTTCATCCTCGTCGTTTTCCTTTTAGTTTTCTTCTTTTTGTCGTCTAGGGATCCACTCGCTGTTTTTAGGGTTCCTTTCCCGTTCAGTTTTTTAGGGTTTTTATCGTTAATTGGCTATGGCTTCTAGTGTTCGTGGTGGTTATAAGCTTTCGATTGAATTGTTGTTGGAAAGATTGTCGTGTAAAGGAGTTATGGAACACTTGTGCGCAATATGGTACGGTCCAAGATGTTTACATCTCGAAGAAGCTTTCCAAACAGGGTAAACCTTTTGATTTTGCTCGTTTTAATAAGGTTAATGATGTGATAGACGTTAACAGGAAAATTACGAATCAAATTTGGCTGGGGAATTTTCGTTTTAATGCCAAACCGATGACTCGGTTCATGAGGGAACAAAGCTAAATCATTCACTTATATTTCGGCACCCAAAACATGTGCATGTTAGCTCGAAACCTAATAAACCTATTAGTACAAATAATGCTTAAAAACGTTATTTAATATTTTTCGACTCCTCTACTTATGAAGAGATGACAAAATAGTAAAAACATTCACATAAAAATAAACGTTTCCATGTTATTAATCGTAAAACTTCCATTTCGACACAAATCACTTAGGTATGGATAACAAATCAATAAACAATAATTAGTGATCAAGACAATAATTTTTCTTCTTAATCATCACATTTCCAACAAAAAACAATATTTTTATAATTTAAACAAAACAGTTTGTTAATAAAAATAATGTATTTAATTAAAAACATAAATTTAAATTCAACATTCCCCCCAAAAACTAAATATACCCACCAGGCTAAACCTTCCCACAAAAGGATACAAATCGTAGCGTCAGTCTAGGGCGGCCCCCGAAGTGGCTTGGGCCGCCCCTAGATAAATCTGGGACCAGCCCGGGACCGCCACCGATCTGACCTTTTGGTAATTCCTGGCTATAAATACTTGCTCATATTTTTCAGTTGAAAAACAAGACCTCTCCGCACTCTATTTTTTTATTCTTTTCTAAACCTTCTTTCTCTCACTAAATATCTTGATCACTAACATAGTTTAATCTTGTTTCAAGTGATCAAATCTTATCTTCTATCTTCTTCATTCTTCTATTAAGTGCAAGAGAAGAACACTCCTATTCACCAAGAAACGAAGTGTTATATATTAGTGATTTCTCCTCTCTTTTTCTAAGATTCAAAACTCTATTTTGATTATCTTGCGTGATTGTGTAAATCGGATTGAGTGTAAATCTGATAGTGTAGATCTTGTGATTGTGTAGTACTTGTGAAGTGGTAGATTGGTTCTAGCTAAGATTAGGACTTTACATTTAGCTTAGTGTCAGAAAATAACATAAGCAACGTGTAAACGGTTTTCTCCGCCTGAAGGGAGCTTGTTGACATAGTAAAATCTCGAGTCGGATACTCGAGGAGTGAAGTAGGGCGAAGAAGAGCTTCGTAGCCGAACCACTATAAATCTTGGTGCTTGTTCTTGATCGTTCTTAATCACTTTAATCACTCTCTGAATTGTTTGTGTAGTTATTACAATGAGCATGTTTATCTTAATTGTTCATACATGTTGATAGATTGAACATATACTCGAAAACTAACAAATTATAAAGTAAAATTTTAAAACGCAAATTAACCTGTAAACTACTTCACACCCCCCTGTACTAGTTTTTCCAAATTTGGTACATCAAAACCGAGGTCACTCAGATTTTTAAAATATACTATAATTTAAGCTTGGATCGATCTATGGATACCAACAAATATCTAGATGATGCAATCCGTGCAAAGACCACCACTCTTTTGAAAGTGAATAGTTTTATTTATTGGCAAAAAAGATTCGAAACATATGCTAAATCATAAGATCATGATCTTTGGCATGTTTATTATAACGTGGATATTTTTAACCATATGAACAAAATGTGGAAACCAAATTTAGATGAGGCTAACCCTTTTGAAAACAAAGTGATTGATCTTAAAGAGGCTTGAAAAAAATAACGATAAGCCAAATATATACTTTCATTCCTATTGCTTTGCTAAGAAAAAGAATTAGAAAGAATTTTTCATGCGAGTAGATACACGGCAAAGAAATTTGAAAACACTTTGTTAATCAGCCCATCAAGGTAATAGCCAAGTCAAAAGATAACAAGAATTGACCGTTTGTACAACAATATGAACAATTTTGTCATTTCCGAAGACGAATCTATAGTAGTGCTTTGCTAGGTTTAAATACTATCATTACTAACTAAAAGCTCTTGATGAATGTTATCTAGCAAAATTATTTTAGAAAGTTTCTTAGGGCCTCTACATCCATAATTGAGAGCAAAGATCATGGAGATTGAAGAGTCTAAGACTTGAACATCACTGTCACTTGATAAAAACCCAAAGAAAAAAGAAAAAAAAAAAAAAAACCTCATCGTAACGCTACAAAGTTATGAGATGATCATCAAGAAAGATTCCGAAATAGTCAAAGCTAAGGGAGAAAGAAAATCTCTTGCTTTAAAGGCTAAGAAAGAATCAAGTGACCGAGAGTGTTCGATCTGGAAGTGAAGACGAAAATACGGCCATGACGGTTATAGACTTCAAGAAGGTTTTCAAGAGAAGAGGTCAAGATTCGTGACACAACCTCGAACGACCAAAAAGACGTTCCAAAGAAGCCGAGACGACAAGAACGACAAAAGTGATAGAAAATGTTTTAGATGCGGTAATCCAAATCATCTTATTGGAGAATGTCCAAAACCATCGAAAGACAAGAACCAAAGAACGTTCATCGGAGGTTCTTGGAGTGATAGCAGTGAGGAAGATGATGAAAAGGATAAAGACGAAGCATGTCTATGCTCAAGCATCTAATGAGGTATGCTCTGAATCCTCTTACTTTAGTGATGAAAATTCATCAATTGACGATTTTCCTTTTGATAATAAATATGATAAACTTTGCAAAATGAGTTTAAAAATAATCACTAAAAATAAACAACTAAAAGTTACTAGAAATAGTTTACAAAATGAACTTAGTGAACTAAAGTTAAAACTGTCTACATTAAAGAAAAACAAAGGAGTTGATCTCGAATGCACAATTTGTCAATCACTTAAAATTGAGAATGAAAAACTCAAAGAAGAATCTCTTACACTAACTAAATTTAAAAAGAGCACACATTGCTTAAATGAAATGTTAAGCAATCAAAAACCCTCCGGTGATAAATTAAGTGTAAGGTTTAACTCATGTGAAGCATCAACTAGTAAATCTAAGGAAATAAAATTTGTAAAATCTGAGAAAGAAACGTCCTCTGGTGGCGGTCCCCCAAATACAATGGGCGGCCCCCATAAAGCCTAGACGACCTCAATCAAAGGGCCGCCTGCCTGTTCACCAGATTCTAAAAAATATGTTTCTTTTTAAAAATCCATTTTGGGTTCTAGACTGTTGGGACTTAAAGACTTCAAGATGATTCTTAGTAGTACTACTACTCAGGTATATATTTAGACTCAAGCATAACTTGTACTGTTGGTGAGACTAATGAAAATAATGCTAAGTATTAGAAACTGGTAGTATAAGTTACTACAGCTAGTTAACTACGGTTAGTATGAATTTAGTAATGTTAGTAATAAAGATATTGCTGCTAGTTTAAGTTAAGACATCACCGAGTGGGAAGACTAAAATAATATGCTAAGTCGTTAGTGCTGCTAGTATAAAGTTAAGGACTACAAAGTACACATACTATCGTTAGTATTATAATAGTACTATGCAATTACATAATGTTACTGACTGCTGTATGTATAATTAGAACAGCTGAAAAAGATTAATCTGCGTGATTACAACTGCTAGAAATTTACTACTGTTCAGAAGTATAAGAGAGTAAAGAAGATAAGGATTGTTTGGAGCACAAGAATACTTACGAAGATAAGTATTGATTATTTTTGTAAAAGATATTATAATGAGATTTTTTTAAAGAGATTATGTTTGCTTTTAGAAAAGGATCATGATATCTTAGTAAAAGTAAATGTAAGCCCATTTAGACTCCTTGGTGTAAAAAAGGAGGTCCAAAGTATAGAGAACAGTTCGATATAACAAAAACAAGTCATTAGTCATAGCTTCAAAGATTTCGTAAACCCTAACAACTATCAAATAGTGTTCGTAATAACAATATTAGAGCTTAATGATTTTGTATCTTATAATTTCTGTGTGTTAAACATTTATTACTTTTATTCTTCATAGAGGTAATAAACATTAAACCGCAAACTTTTTAAAGTTTCATTTTAGTACCTTAGGAATTAATCCAAGTATACTAAACCTTTACATCAAGCGTAAGAGTTAAAGATCTAGTTCATTAGGGAACAGCAGTGTATCAGAGCTTGTTGTGAAGCTTTGAATAAGAAGAAACCAACAACACATACAAGATCTAATTCTTAGTGATAAGATGGAGGCAGAAACTAATTCTACAACTCTGATTTCAAAACTCCCTATCCTCAACCATGAAAATAGAATCTTTAGATTAAATGAGAATAGAACATACTTTTCATCATGACCTGAATACTCCCATTGGGAAGTATTAAAAATGGTAACAAAATCTGAAGTAGGGAACTGTATGAGAAACAGAGGCGATGTAATTAGGATTAACCAGAGCAACTACAGAAAGAAAAGCAGGACATGGAGGAAAGAGATAAAGCTAGAGGAACTCTTATGAGTTGTGCACCCCAATAAGGATCAACTGAATTCCAGAGTCATATTAAAGATCAAAATTGCTCATGAAGCCATTGAGAAGAGGTATAGAGGAAACAAGAATCCAAGAAAGTTCAGAAAACCTACTTGACGCAACAATATATAACGTTTACAGTTCAAGGTTATTCAAATACAATGGATCAAACTTTTGATAGGTTGCAAAAACTTATCACTCAGTTGGAGATTCAAGGTGAAGTTATTACACAAGAGGACATGAACTTAAAACTGTTGAGAAGTCTTCCATCTGAATGGAAGACTCATGCTTTGATCTGGAGGAACAAACAGGAAATAAAGACCATCAGTTTGGATGACTTATACAACAACTTGAAGATATATGAACCTGAAATCTCAGGATCATCAAGTACAAGTCAAAATCCACAAAATGTGGCTTTTATGTCCTCTAACAGCACTAACAATAATAGCAGCACAAATGAAGCAGATATCACTGCTTATGAAGTTAGTACTGCTCATAATCAAAGTAATCCTGCATCTGGAGATAACCTTAGTGATGCTATGATCTGTGCTTTCCTAGCTAGTCAGCCTAATTCTCCTCAACTTGCACAAGAGGATCTAGAACAAATTGATCCAGATGATCTAGAAGAAATGGATTTACAATAGGATATTGGTCCAAGCTATAATTTAGAGATAGGAGATTCATCAAGAGGACATGCAGGAAGTTGGATGTAAATGGTCAAAGAGTTGGGTTTAACAGGACTAAAGTGGAGTGCTACAACTGTCATAAATATGGCCACTTTGCAAGAGAATGTAAAGCTCCTAGAAATCAGGAAAGCAGAGGAAGAGAGATTAATAGAAGAACTGTGACAGTAGAAACTCCCACTGAAAATGCCTTGGTTGCTCAAGATGTGGAGCTACCAAGCTGAAGAAGAGAATCCTACAAACTTTTCATTGATGACACATACATCTTTAGGAAGTTCTTCCAGTTCAGATTCTGAGTTATATTCTTGTTCTAGATCATGTGTAAAAGCTTATGCTACTCTTAAAGAACAATATGATAGTTTGTCTTCAGATTACAAAAGGTCTTAATTTAATTTAGTATCTTATAAAGACGGTTTAAGAATCAGTAGAACAAAACTAAAACTTTCCCACAATCAGAAAAATTATGCCAGGTTAGAAGAAGCATTAATGTTTTAAAATTTGAAGTCAAACTAAGAGACACTGCTTTAATTGAAAACAAAAAGAAATTGGAAAAAGCAGAAAAAGAGAGAGATGAGTTAAAACTAACATTAGAGAAGTTTCAAAATTCATCTAAATCTTTGAATAATTTGCTGGAAAGTCAAGTTGTTGACAAGTTTAAAACTGGACTAGGATATAATGCAGCTTCTTCTACTGCAGCTTCCTCCTGGAGTAAAATTTTTGTGAATACACAAAGATTTAGAAAAACAGGAGCATAATAGTCCAATATCTGCATAAGGGATATCATCCAGTTCCCCCACATTTTAGCAGGAATTTACATACCCTCGCAAACTGATCTAGACATTAAGATAAAAAGATGAAAGTGAGAATCGGAGGTACTACTGTTGTTTACACCTAGTAATTTAATACAATTGAGTCAAATCTTGAGTCTGCTGTGTAAAAAGTAATTGTGATCCAGTAGAACCTAAAACTGTTAAGGGAAGAACCGCTTTAGACCTTCAGTCATTGATGATTGAAAATTTGATGAGAAAGTGAGGTAGAAAATTATACTAAGGATACACTGTTTAGTTTCTAACACTGAAAAGATAAAATTTGTTAAGACTGCTACGGAAACAGTAGAGAAGGTAGAAATATCTAAACAAAACAAACACTATCCTAGAGGGAACCAAAGAAACTAGAATAATCTAATGTCCCAAAGACTAGGAAGTGACTTTAAAATGATTAATGAAGCTTGTTTTGTTTGAGGTAGTTTTAGCAATCTTATTAAGTGTTTGATAAAAAGGTTATAAGCTAGTGTGGTAACAACTCCAGTAGGGTGATACCATAAGAACTTTGCTAATAAAAAATTACTGCACCCCCACCCTAATAGAAACTTGTTTCACAAGCAGTACTATCCATGGTCTGGCAAAATTAAACTGATGGTGGCAAGAGTTAATACTGTTTGTCAGTTCCATTAAACTGCTGGCTCAAAACCAACTGTGAATCATCCTAGACCAATATCAAATGCTTATAAAAAGGGATATTCACAAGCCACAAGGCCATTTAACAAGTATTCAGAATACAAAAATAGTATTTTCAATAAAAAAGTTAATACTGTCAGGGTAAAAGATACCACTGCTAGGGATAGAGCAGTAGTAAGTGAAAATAAGGGAATAAGGGCTAATGCTGTTAAGGCCTCAGCATGATGGGTTTGGAAATCTAAAAACAGTAGTGCATCAAATACTTTCAAGAAATATTCTTACATTGATGTACGAGGCAGATCCAAGTCTATAAGGCTTGAGACCCTAAAAGAGTCCTAATTCTCTTATTTTATGAGCAGGCAACCACAGCATAAGGAGTACAAGGAAAAAGGATTTATTGACAGTGGTTTGCTCAAGGCACATGTCTAGAAAACAAATGCTATCTCACTAAGTAGAAGATCATATGGTAGATTTGTTCCTTGGAGAGTAAAGGTAGAATTTTTTGGAAAAAGGTAAATCAAAACAGGAACATTGGATTTTGATAATGTGTACTTTTGTAAAGGAGCTTAATATATCCGTTTAGTGTGTCACAAATTTATGACAAAAAGAATAATGTTCTTTTTACTGACACTGCATGTGTTGTCTTATCTTTTGACTTTAAGCTACTTGATAAAAGTCAAGTTTTGCTGAGAGTTCCAAGAAAGGATAACATTTACAGTGTTGACCTAAAGAGTGTTGTTCCCACTAAAGGTTAACTTTGCCTCTTTTCTAAGGCAAACAATTGATGAATCCAATTTATGGCACAGGAGGCTTGGGCACATTAACTTCAAAATTTTTAACAAACTGGTTAAGGGAAACCTTGTAAGAGGTTTACCCTCAAAGATTTTTGAAAATAATCATTCTTGTGTTGCTTGTCAGAAAGGAAAGCAACACAAAGCCTCATGTAAGACCAAACTTGTAACTTAATAAACAAACCCTTACATATTGCTTCATATGGACCTATTGGTCCTCAAATGATAAGAGTTATAAAAAGTCTTATTGCCTAGTTGTCACTGATGACTTTAGTATATTTTCTTGGGTATTCTTTTTGGACACCAAGGATGAGACTAGTAGGATATTAAAGACCTTCATAACAGAAATAGAAAATCAACTAGACCATAAAGTAAAAGTTATCAGATGTGATAATGGAACTGAGTTCAAAAATAGTGTAATGAATCAGTTCTGTGAAATGAAGGGGATTAAGAGGGAATTCAGTGTTGCTAGGACTCCTCAGCAGAATGGTGTTTTGCCGAGAGGAGGAATAGAACACAATAGAGGCTGCAGAACTATGTAGGTTGACTCTAAGTTACCGAACCTACCTTTTCTGGGCACAATCAGTTTAATACTGCTTGCATAATGAGCTAAATAGGGTCTTAGTCAATAAGCCTCAAACAAGACACCTTATGAACTTATACATAGAAGAACCCCATTGATAAGACTTCATTGAAACCTTTTGGGATGTCTTTGTTGCCATCTTAAAATACTAGGATTATCAATACAATATTTGATTTGAAAAGCTGATGATGGATTTTTTGTTGAGTCCTCTGTAGTTATTCAAGGCCATGAGAGTACTTAACAAGAGGACCGGATAGTTAAAAGAGACCTTAAACATTAGATATCTTGAAAATACACCTAATGATAGGAAATGGACCAGACTGACTTTTGAATGGTGTTGATTCTTTGTCAAAATCTATGAACTATGTGCCGGTTATTGCAGGAAATAAAACTAATGGTATTGCAGGAAAAAGAGATAACATTGTTGCAGGTCAAGCTGAAAAGAAGACATAACCTAAACAAGAATACATCCTAATACCTATCTGCACAACTGATCCATTAATCTCTCAAGATCCTAAGGTCAATGAAGAAGATGCTGAAGAGAAGCCTACTGAAATGGATGAATGTGGAGCTTCAGATAAAGATGGGGAGTATGATCAAGCCACAAAAAGTGAGTTTGAAAGGCTACTTCAACAAGAAAAGCAGACTGAAAATCCTAACAGTACTAATAGTATTAATACTGTTAGTACACCTGTTAGTACTGCTAGACCATCTTGTACTAATGATGATCAATCATCTCTAGTTAATACTGCTGAAGCTTCTAATGCATTTGAGGAACATCTATTTTAAAGATTTTCTCCTTTCAAAAATGCATTTACACTTCTACCTGTTTCAAATGTGACTCCAATGGATGATACTAGAATTTTTTGTAATGCTTATGATGATGAAGATGTGGGTGCAAAGGCTGACCTTAACAACTTAGAAACAACCATGAATGTCAGTCCTATTCCCACCACCAGAATTGATAAGGATCATCCTAAAGACCAGATCATTGGAGACTTTAATTCAGCTATTCAAACAAGGAGAATGACCAAGATTTCTGATGAACATGCTATGGTATGTTACATTAATAAGCAGAGGAGAACAAATCACAAAGATTATCAGAACTGCTTATTTGCCTGTTTTCTCTCTCAAATGGAACCTAAGAAAGTGATTCAAGCTCTGGAAGATCCAAGTTGGATAGAAGCAATGCAAGAGGAGCTTCTACAATTTAAACTTCAGAAGGTTTGGACACTGGTTGATCTACCTAATGGCAAGAGGGCCATTGGAACAAAATGGGTCTTTAGAAACAAAAAGGATGAGAGAGGGATTGTAGTGAGAAACAAGGCAAGACTGGTTGCACAAGGTTATACCCAAGAAGAAGGAATTGATTATGATGAGGTTTTTGCTCCTGTTGCTAGGATAGAAGCAATCAGGTTATTTTTGGCCTATGCATCATTTATGGGGTTTATTGTGTACCAGATGGATGTAAAGAGTGCCTTCTTATATGGTACTATTGAAGAGGAGGTTTATGTGTGTCAACCTCCTGGTTTTGAAGATCCACAGTTCCCTGACAAAGTGTATAAGGTAGAAAAAGCTTTATATGGTCTACATCAAGCTCCTAGAGCCTGGTATGAGACCTTGTCTACCTACTTAATTGAAAATGGATTTAGAAGAGGCACTATAGATAAGACTTTGTTCATCAAGAAGGACAAAGGTGATATCTTGTTAGTACAGGTGTATGTTGATGATATCATCTTTGGGTCAACTAAGAAGTCCCTATGTGATGAGTTTGAAGGTTTGATGCACAAGAGATTCCAGATGAGTTCTATGGGGGAACTCACTTTCTTCTTAGGGTTACAAGTACAACAGAAGAAGGATGGAATCTTCATTAGCCAAGACAAATATGTGGCTGACATATTGAAGAAGTTTGATTTTGCCACTGTGAAGACAGCAAGCACTCCCATGGAACCTAACAAGGCATTGATCAAGGATGAAGAAGCTGATAGTGTGGATGTTCATTTATACAGATCAATGATTGGATCATTGATGTACTTAACAGCTTCTAGGCCAGACATAATGTTTGCAAGTGTTCCAAGTTACACCACAGACTGTCACATATGCATTGCTGTGAGAGATTTTAGATAATTTGAAAGGTCAACACTAAATTAGGCCTTTTTGGGTTTTTTTTGTGAGTTGGTACCTAAAGATCACCACGTGTTGACTGGACGCTTTTTCTTAATAGTGATTAAGACACTAGAGCTAGCTTAAACAGGAATCTACAATAGGAGATTGTCAATGTCTCGCGGAAGCAGAGATTGCGATTTCTCATGGCAATGCAAGACGCAGACTCTATAGGTTTCCAACTCTATTACTGAGCATAGTATGTTGCTTCTACTAATTGGTTGTGGCGTCAGGTGTTATGAATTCTAAATCAAATGCTTGATTTATACGATTCAACTTCTCATGAACACGCAAATCTCATTGCTAATGAAAGCACCATGTATTGTGAAGAATCCAGATATTTGTTACTCTAGTAACCAAGCACATAGAGGATTAGGCACCATTCATCAGAGCGATTATTTATGCGAGAAGTAATTGATTCAAGTGATCAAGTATTCCCAGAATACCACAATTGTTTGCAGATCTTGCTCACAAAGGCTTTGATGTTAGCAGGTTTAACGTTCTATGCGTTTAGCATTGGACGACTTAATCTCTAAAGTATTGTTTTGGAGGGAGGATAATTAAGAGTCAATGAACGGACATATATCATTAAAGCTAAGAAGTGGGATGAAGGGTCAGGAAATCTCTACCACCGACCCTAACACCACCATCATATCATATCAAAATCTATTCTTGAACCAATCACAATTCTATCACAATCCTTAAACCCAACAACGAGACCTTACCAACCTAAAAGCCAAAAGCGCGCGCGACTTAGATATCACAGTCTAGGTGGACATATTCACCGTTTTAGTTTGCAGATGAGACGATCTAGAAGAGTGGGAAGACAAAATGGAAAAGAGGCTGCCACTGACTGCTTTATCTAGCGTAGTAGGCAAGGCAACAGGTGACAGTGGTAACATCAATAGGACCCAATCCATAGCAACACTTAATGAGCCAAGTCCTTAGGGAACTGGTTCAGGTAGCGGTCCTAGATGCCAAGATACCATATTAGGGGGTGCAGAAGCTCAAATAGGTTTTGAAGGTTTCAGCTAAACAATCCAATGATCCACCTCTCTTAAGAGTTAACACACTTGGAAGTGGATAGGACAGCATGAAACTAATGGAATTGATGGAACATTATACAACACTGTCTAAATTAGTAAGCTTAAAATAATAGAGAGATGTGTGATATAAAAACAGATAGAGTGAATTGGTGAGAAAAACAAATGAGAGATATAGTTAGATTAAAAAAACAGAATGAGAGCTTGTGAGAATCAAAATTGATGATGGAAATGCTTTTTGGAAAGAAATTGGGGTTAATACTTGTGTCTTTAAGTTAATGCTGCTTAGCCTAAAAGTTAATGTTGTTAAGCTTAAATTAATACTGTTAGGCTTAATTTCCTGCTACTCGTATTAGTTTAAGTTGCTAGGCATACACTTACTGCTGTTAGGAATAAGTTAATGCTGTTAGGCATAGAGACCAAAAAACGTTTATATACTGTTGGTTTAGTAATACTATAGGCTTACACTTAATGCCGCCCATTCAAGTTAATGCCGTTGAAGGGTAGCATTTCTAATATAAATACTTTCGACAAGGGTTTTCCCAATCAAATCTCTTATTCGATTCGATTTACACCTTGATATACTTTCTAATCCAGAAACCCTAACCCAATTTCGCTTTACATAATCTTCAAAACCCACACAATTCGACCCGAAATTTTTGCTGACACGTAACACATTTTGGTATGCGTTCTTGGAGAAACCCGAAGAAAAGTAAGGGTTTGAGGAAATTATTGATTTTCTTATGCAAGTTCTTGTCCAATAATGCCAGGAAACGTCAATCCAACCATTTATACATCTTGCATTGAACAGTTCTGGGCAACATCAAAGGTAAAGACGGTTAATGGAGAACGTCAGTTACAAGCCCTAGTTGATAAGAAGAAGGTGATCATCACAGAGACAAGTATTAGAAGTGATCTTAACTTAAAGATGCAGGTGGTACTGATTGTTTGCCAACTGCTACTATCTTTGAAGAACTGGCGAGGATGGGGTATGAAAAACCTTCTCCGAAACTTACATTTCTAATAACTTTCTTTTTCTTCCACAACGCAGAACATTTCTTTTGATTCATACCACTTACCGTAATGCCTTAGTGCTAAGACCACTGCATGGAACGAATTCAGTAGCACCATGGCCTCTGCAATCATATGCTTGGACACAAACCAAAAATTTAACTTGTCTAAGTATATTTTTTATGCTATTGTAAAGCACTTAGAGGGAGGGGTTAAATTTCTGATGTATCCATGATATGTACAAGTGTTTATTAATCAATAGCTTGGTGCTATGTCACATCACAACAAGACTTATGTTAACCCCTCACACACAAAGAAAATCTTTGCCAACATGAAGAGAGAAGGAAAAGATTTTTCTGGGAGAGAACACCCTTGTCTGCAACAATATGGACTCATAGCTAATACAAGCAGAGGGTGTGTAATCAGAACATACCTACTGATTCTCAAGTAGACACCGCATGTACTACTCAACCATCTACATCTAAACCCCAAAAGTGTAACATCTAGAAGGAAGCAGAGAAAGACCATGAAAGGTCTTCTCAATCTCAGTGCTTCTACAGAACCTATGACTGAAAAGGAGACAAATGAGGAGTCTGTGCCTAAACATTCCTATGATCTATCTCAAAGTGGTGAGGATAGAATGCAACTTCATGAATTGATGAACCTTTATACCAAATTATCTGATAGAGTTCTTGCCTTGGAGACTACAAAGACAACTCAACGCTTGAGGAGACTAGCCTGTTATTGCAAAAGTAAGGTGTAGAATGCTTAAGAAGTAGCCAGCTAGAGAACTCAAAGTTCAAAAGCTTGTAACAGGGATTGTAACGACAAGAAAGCAGTGAGTAGTCCTCTAATGAATGCCTGTCATTGGTGCTCAGGAGGATGCATCTCCACACAGGGAGGATAATTGATGATCTTGATGTTGATGGCAGAATGACTATTGGTGAACGAGACCAAGAGATGGCGATGATGACAACCTGGAGTTGAGGAACACAAGTGTGTTGGAAGAGCGTAGGAAAGTTTGATTTCTGAGAAGGTGGTTGAAAGCTTGTAGTTAGTGTTGCTCCTATAGCAACACAAAGTCAATTCTAGTGAGTGCGTTTGCTGAATGTCTAGTATCTACTGCAAGTAATCAATGTTGACAAATTCCAAGATGATATCTTGCACCACTGCTTGCCAAGACTTTGATTGAGCATCAAAAACCTGCAACACACTCCAGCCCAAGTACAGCACGCTTTGTGCACAACGGGACAGTTTACTCTGTTTAGAACCAACTCTATATAGCTAAGTGTGAGGAAGTAGATTCATGATCAGCAGGTACCTGAACAATATCTTTCTTATCATCCATCCCTAAAACATACTTTCTTCTGACACAATCACAAGACTGTTCAACGAAGTAATAGACAAAGCAAAGGAAAAATGGTAGTGCGAAGTACCATTGAAGGAAGAAAGATCAGTTGCTCTTGATGACAGAAATGGCTAGAAATCTTGTCGACGCACAGTTACAAGCTGAAACTTATGGGAACGAAGAGAGGCTTTCAAGGCAAAAGGAAGAAGAAGCAATATAAGCTTTGATTGAATCATGAGAAAACACAGCTATGATGACAGGCGCAGACTCTGAATTCATGCTCAGATAGGCTCATAATGCAGAAAGCCAACCGTGGAGAAATAAGCCATGGTGCGAGAATGATCAAGATTATATTGTACGAGCTCATGAACAAAAGAAGGAAATCCCTATGTCAACAGCTTCAATAGAGATCTGAGAGATAAGACACAGAAAGCACCTACTAAAGCTCAAAAGAGAAATCAAATGTCCACAAGTATTCTGAAGAATAGGCGATAGGCTATACACAAACATGGTCAAAGTCTTCTGCGAAGACCTCACACAGCTAATGATATAAGATACCTAGAAGTTCAGTTTTCTGATAACGTGAAATTGTACAACGATGTAATATATCCTTGTTCTATTTGGAGACTGAAGTCAAAAAGTACTGTAGACGAAGGCAATAAGAAAGACATCAGAGGAATGAAACTAGCTGTTGACTGGAGAGCAACATGAGCTCAAAAAGACCAGGGGATGAACTGGAATCTGATATGTCAAAGAAGCAAAGATAATGACATGTAGAAGGGAAAAAGAATGACATGAGTACGTCGAGATCAAAAGGCATATTAGATAGTTAAAGATGAGAGGTAGCAATTTGACTATCCTCGAGCTTACTCAAGCCTTCAGTGATTGTTGACTAATAGAGTGATATAAATGACGGATGGGATACATTAAATTGATAAGGGCTGATGGAAGCTCAAAATGGTATTCATCAATGATAGAGATGTTTTAGGGTATTGATAGAGAAGACTTGGAGACCCTATGGAAGTTGGTTAAAGCTAAACATGAGATTACAAGGCCAGGGGATGACTATGAAAGAGTGTTATGGGTAGATTTGAAAGTAATGTTTGAACCTGACGATAAAGAGATGAAGTATCTGGAGACAAGTCTACAAGGGCGTACAAAGTGACTGTTTGGAATCTGTTGGATAACTGTGAGTGCACGAGCTTGTCAGGTTTAGAAATCTACGAATGTCTTTATGCGTTACTTGACAGAATGAGATAGTCCCCTCACACCAATAACAAGCACAAATATCTCAACCAGAAGCTCTCAAGCTGATCATATGGTATGAGAATGTCGCTCACACCAACTACTCAAGATCATGACAAAGCAGGAAAAGGGTCAATGAAGTGTTTGAATGCATCCTCCTGATAGTGATGAAGACTTTTTAATGAAGAAACTTGAAGATTCAAAAGATGAACATAAAGTTTAAGAAGGGAGGATTTGAGTTGGGATCTTAAAGACTTCAAGAGATTCTTAAAAGTTAATACTGATCAGGTATACTTTGTAAGCTGTTGGTGATACTAAATGAAAATAAGAGCGGTCAGTATAAAGATACTACTGCTAGTTACTACTGTTAGTATATAGTAGTATCTATTAGTACACAAAGTTAGTCTACCTCGCAGGATAACTGTTATTATGTACGGCTAGAATACAGTTACAACACTGCTTAGCATGAAAGTTAGTACTTGTTCATGTAACTTAGTTACTAGAGTCCTGATGAAGTAATAAACTCGAAAATATTCTAAGTACTATACTACTGCTATCTTCAGGTAGTGCCGCTATTCAAAAGTTAATGCTGTACGTGTTAAAAAAAAACTGCGTAAAGAGACTTACAACTGCTTGGAAAAGTTTCTTCTACTGTCAGATGGATAAAGACAATGAGAAAGGATTGGAGAACAAGAATACTTTACGAAGATAAGTATGTAGTATTTTTGTAAAAGAACACTGCTAAGCTAGTGATTGTGTTTAAAAGATCATGATAACATTAGAAAAAGTATTGTAAGCCTTGGATCAGGACCTCCTTGGTGTAAATGATCCATCTTGATGAACTCACATGGTTGGAAGTTTAATCTATTGATCCCTACAAGGTGCCTATAATGTTTGATGCTTTATGCAAGGAAATTGAATGTGTAGTTTCATTTTGACTATCAAGGGCAATGTCCTAATTAAACAGAAACGGACACTCTGTGGCCTAATCTAAATTGGACGATAGATCCAAGGAATCACTTTTGCATCGACTATTTTAGGCATTGTAAGCTAGGTTTGGAATAGAAAGGAGTCCTTGGAGTGAAAATTTTACTAAAAAGAAACTGAAATGAAAACGATCAATCACATTACAGGGATTTAGAAAAAAGAGATATATTCTAGAAAAAGCAAGTTCTTATATACAGTTTCACATGGGATATCCCAGTAGCTAAACATAAATGCACTCATCGAATATCTATTGTACTATCACTCTCTAATGCCAGTTTGATTCTAGTGGAACTTGGTCTCTTAACCTTAGTTGAAGATATATTTGCTCCCTTTTATAAAGAACCTTCATTCCCCATGCAAGGGGATGAAACTTTTGGCATAAACGCGTTAATTTTTTCTTGTATTTTACTAAGTATTATGCACATAACATGTAGGATTCAAACTCAGGTCCTACAGATTAGCTTGAACAACATCTAATTAATTAAGGAACCTGGCTTGGCGATTCTAACGTATATAGGTGCTAAGTGGTCTGATACTTTTGTATCACTTTCTTCCCTTCAATCAAGTCCATGGGTTAACATCAATCTTTGTGATATAGCTGATTTATAAAAAAACTATAAAAAAAGTCATTATGCATTTTAATCGTAATGAATAAAACGTCTGACATTTAACCGTTACCGATAGGCTTTGGCCTACTACTAAGGCCAACACCAAAGTTATTTCCAGTTGGGATTCTGATATGTTAAGAGATCAAGCATATACTTTTACCATATGTGCAGGTAGGCTTGTTTTCGTCTAGCCCTATTACCACAAAGTATCACATGTATAGATAGTGTGTGTTGCACCTAAGGACAGCTCATGCACATTTTAGTGTTGTACTACTTGCAATTCATTTATAGTTAGCTTCTTTGATGTTAACACAGATGGGTTACCATATACGGTGTACACATCCTAGTTTCTCTTTCTGGTTACATTGCGTCTTTTCTGGTCATGAAAACGTGATCATTTTCCCTTTAGGAACTTTTGTTTGTATTCTTACATGTATAATATGTGGATACTTTGGCCTTAGCGATTCCTGCCTTGCATTTTGTGGTAGGGTTGTGTTCTTCCAGGCTTCCAGCTTTAATGCCACCAAGCATCACATGCATGTTGTGTATTTTCACCCGATTACAGCTCACACCGATAGTTGCTCAAAAAAGTGTTGGTCCTTTATTTTTCTGGGAAACCTTTAGTTTCTAAATGAGATATAGTACAATTTGTATTGCATATCCTCAGTGCATGGGTCATGGGTCGCATTCGAGATTAAAAAGAGATGCAGAATCCCTTTTTGGTCTTAGTTTTTGCAGGTAAATAGGCTGCTAGTTATGACAGTGGTGTAGCACTTTAATATTAACTCTCAACAAGTGAATCCCAAATAGAATAATTAGATGCAAGCGTGTTTATTGCTGTTGTTAAAATGTGATCTATCTAATGTTAGGAAATAAGACCATCGATTATTGAATAGATGGTAGAATATGAAAGATGATATATGCATTTCAAAAGACAAATTGATCGTAAAAAATCTCTTTTAGGGGTGTATGTGTATGGTCATAAAGGGAGGGACACACGTTTTGTATTACGTGGTGGATGCATTGTCATTCGGTGAAGTCTTTGTTAGATACTACTAGAAACTAAATAAAAGACAGACTATTAGAAAAATGACATTTTTCACATATAGTCGATTTCATGTATGGACTTGTGGTCATCACCTTCTTTGGTTAACAATTACATGCATGTAAACTTTTTTGGTCAAGTATCCTTTAGGGGTAGCATTGCAACTGTTTAATTTTTATTTTGTGTCAAGAAGCTTCACCCGAGCAGAAACGAGGGGGCTGCGATTTTGCACTGGCAATTTATTTAGCAAATCATATTTTTTTGTAGTAAAATTAGAAGGTTTAGAAGCTATTTTCAACCGTTCATCCAGTAATCTGTACTACATTCAGAACTAGATACAACTTTAATATAGGATAACATTATGCAGTTCCACAAATCTACCAATAAACATTATATAATACTAGTACTTTTGATGTATTATAGTGATAGTTTGGTGCGCAAATGATTAGGTTGATAGAAAAATAGATTAATAATAAGACGGGAAGGGCAAGCAAATGATGGTTTTGCCAGCAAATGCGCGGAAAAGGATTGGTTTTAAATGCATGGAGACTAGCCAACAACTATCCTTCCTTTTAGATAGATACATTTCAATCATATTCTTTTGGAATCAATCTTTCTCTTGACCCCATACCCTTTCATTCATATATACTTTAGCATTTTTGTATCTTTCTGAAATTTGTTTTTTCTGGTTACCTTCTTTACTCAATGCCCATAATATGTGATGAAATTGGTTGACAATATGAATAGTAGGAATTGCTGGATCACTTGTCATCCTACTATGTCTAGGAAGTTAAAAGAGAAGGAACTGTTATAGGATAAGCATTTTTCTCTTAAAAAGAACCGCACTTCATTTGTGTCGTTTATTGTAGTTTGTAGGTTATAAATATATGGTTGTACAACTCTTAAACAAGTGGTCATGCCAAGTCGCCAACCTCCTGAAAAAGGGAGGGCTTTACCTGTTTTGAATCTGTGTTGCGGTGGGTTCAAACCCCGTCGATTAGTCAGTCAAAACGTCAGAAACCATGGTTACCCAAAAAAAAAAGTGTGGGGGAATGTATATGTATATTTGTGACATATATGGTACCAAACATAACAAATATCGTTTGAATAATAGTGGTGTCTTACATTATATTTTTATCTTTTTACGGTTTGTATCTATGTGATCATGGCTGTTTGTTATCATCTCAGTAAATAAATTTAGATATTAGTCTGGAACTACAAATAATATCTAGTTTGGTTAGACATGTGATTTTAGAGACACTTGCCTGGGTTTTTTTTCTTATTAATGGAGTTGATAGTATCTGCATTGTATTTTGTTGTTTTACTCTTTGTTTTTTTAGGGGATGAGACAAGAGGTTGAAAACTAGTCATATACAGCTGTGTTTTGGTATGACATGAAAATATGAGGCATGCTTTTTTTTTTCTTTTGTTTGGTAGATGTTATTTTCAAAATGAAATACAAATATTATTATTATTATTCACATCTAGATGTTTATCTTTGATTGTTAGATTGGGCACTAGTTTCCCATGCACCGCCTACTTTTATATATTGTAATCCTATCATAGTTCGTGTTTACTTGTTATTTGAAGACGACTTTTAGATACAAAGCCAAAGTTTATGGACCACAAATTATTATTGTATCCATACTTTAATTAGCAGAAAGCTAGTACAAAGATAAGTGCGTGTAATTGTATCTATTTAACTTTATGTTATTTTGTTTGAGAAAAATACCAAAGATTTCAAAACGGTCAGAAATTACTCCCACCGGGTTGCATGAATTGTGATTACGTGTACCAATAAAAACATAGCATGTGGCAACAAAAGCCAAAAAAGAAACCAATTAAAAGTAACTTTTACACTGTGTTCTCAAGTTCAATTTTGAAAGGAAAAGAAAAAAAAAAGAAAGAAAACTTAAGTAAATTTGTGTTTTTGAGTTTTTTTAAGGAGGGAAAAGAAAGGAAAAGAAGGAAAATGAAAGGAAGTTTTTTGACTAAAATTTTCCTTCCAAAAATGGGATGAAATGGAAGGAAAGTAATCTTTTACATGTTAAAAGGCATAATTATCCTTGTTTTTTAACTTGAAACCTCTCAAACATGGGTATAATTGTAATTCAATCAACTTTTTTCCTTTCTTTTCCTTCAACTCAAGAACACAAATATTTTTACTAACTACTTCAATTTTTCTTTCATTTAGCTTTCTTTTCTTTTCTTTTCTTTTACTTTCTTTTCTTATGGTTTAAAACTCGAGAACGCAGCGTTAAGGCTGGATAACATGATAGAGAGAAACTCACTTTTCATCTAAGTGTCACATTAGTTTTCTCTCTTCTCTCATTAAACTCACTAAAACTCACATTTCAACCGTAATAACAATCATAAACTTATCTTTCATCAAAATATTCATTTTATATAAAATATACCCACTAAATACCCACACACACTCAAAAACAAAATAAAATACATTAAAAAAAAGAAAATGAGCCCACTTTTTTGTAACACCTTTCATGGCCAAAGTCACGCGCAACTTATATGACCGGGATGGGAGTCACAAAGTGAGTTTCACCTTATACTGTCCGGCCTAAGCCACCGAGAGTTATGAGTAGTACTTGAATTGTCTTAAAAGCTAATTAGTGTATCTAACATTACCCTTATATATTAAAACCCGGGGTATGAATGTGTTTGGATGCGCGGGTTTACCCTGGTGCATTTAATGTGCCGGGTCGACGTGACCCGGTCCGATCTTTTTTTTTACGAAATACCTCCTCGCACTATTTAGGTTATCGGTCCGTTGCACAGTTATTAATCCCTCGCGCTCCAAATTGGATGCATACGAAAAACAAATAGGACGATTGTGTTTTTTCTTTTCGTGTAACGTTTTTTAGTTTTCGTATTGTTTTTTAAATTTTGTATGTTTTTTTTTGTATTGTACCTTTTTATTTTTAGTTAAAAAAATGAAATTTAGTTAGTTTGAAAAATGAAAGAAGAAAAATGGTGGGTTTTAAAAAGTGAAACTGGCTTAAGCCATGAAAAGAGTGAGTATTTTCATGTGTGAGTGAGTTAAGTGATTAGCTGATGTGACGTTAAAGTGTCAAACTAGCTTGAATCAGTCCATGCCGCGATACCTAGTGCTTTTAGTGTGAAAAATTTATAGGGTCTCCAAAAATGTTGCCAATACCTCTTTAAATTTTTTCATTTAAATTTTTTTTTATTTTATTTTTATAATTTTGTTTGTATTATAAAACTGTAAAATATAAAAAACATAACAGAAAATATAAAGTTTAATAAGTCAAAAGTAGTAAAACATAAAAAATATAGAGCATGAAAATGTCTCCTCCTGTTTATAAACTAAATAAAACTGCTAAAAAAACAAAACAGAAACTATAAAGTTTTACAAGTCAAAATGTAAAAAAATACAAAACAAAATGATATAAAATAACTATTTTGCACCACTATTTGCGGTGCAAAAAAATCGGTTAAAACCGGTTTTCGGTTATTAGAAAACCGGTTTTAAAAAAACCGGTTTTTCTAATAACCGGTTTCGGTTATTTCGGTTTTTCCGAAATCGGTTTTTTTCGGTTATAAATGTTCGGAATCGGTTTTTTTCGGTTATAAATTTTCGGAATCGGTTTTTATACCGGTTCGGTTTTTTTCGGAATTTAAAACTTCGAACATTTATTTAATAAACTTGTTAATTATCAAACATTTAATTAAACAATACACCGGAAACATACTAAACAAATACAATCATAACTTTTTATTTGCACCGGAAACATACTAAAAAAATACAACCATAACTTTTATTTAAACAATACAATTATACAACTAAAAATATATAAATACTAATACATTTCGAGCTTCGGCATGGCCATCACCCGAAAACATATTAGTGTACTCAAGTATGTCGAGCTTCGGCATTGCCATCACCCGTTATACTCAATCCATTAAATCTTCCAAAAAATCTTCTACATCTACGTGTTCAATATCTAAGTCTTCAAACTCACCTTCATCTAATTCGGTATTCGGAGGTGATATCCCTAAATCAACTTCTTCTCTTGCTATAGTTTCTTCAACGTCTTCTAATATCGGACCTTCCAACGATGTTTCATGTTGTACCCTATCTACTCCGTCCAAATAATCTTTCAAACATACACATACTTCCACGGATTCGGGGGTTAGTCTTGACCTTCTTTCCGATATAATTCTACCGCTAATAGAAAAGGCCGATTCGGAAGCTACCGTCGAAGCTTGGACCGTTAATAAGTCACGAGCCATAGCGGATAAAATTGGAAATTGGATTTCCCTTTCTTTCCACCAAGCCAAAATGTCAAAGTTTGTAAACTCTTCGGGCCTTAAAGTTATTAAAAAGTTTGTAGCCATATATTGTCCCAACTCGCTTGTTGGGGCCGATGTTCGTTGACGCTTTGTAGCGTCTTCAAATAAACTATTATAAAGGTTTATATTAATGTCACTTGCCATTCGGGACGATCCGGCCCGCATTTGATCAACAATTGGGTTTTGTATTTGACCATATTTTGTTGCATAAATTCCAAATAATTTTTTAAAGTTATCGTTAAATATAAAAATTTGGGAGTTTATATAGTTGGGGTCGGGGTTGTCAGCGTCTAACCCAAAGGATAAGTCTAAATTGTTCATTATTCTTGTTATTAAAAGTTCTACGCCTCCAACATTTAAACATGGATTAAGTGCGGCGGAACAAGTAAAAACCAAAGGTAAATTAGCAAAATATTTTACAAATTTCTTTTTTATAACTTTAACCATTCTTCTAAACATTTGACTAGGTGAGGTTTTTAATTCGTCTAATTTTTCCGTCATAGCATAAATTTGATTTAAAACTAATGAGCTAGTTGGGTAATAAACACCCGATAATATAGTTGTTGCCACTTTAAAAACTTGTAAAAAAATAGTTAAATCATTTAGTAAATCCCAATCTTGGTCGCTTATCGAAACGGACTTATTTCTATTAACAAGTGTTTCATTAAAAGCGTTTAAAGTCTCACGTTGTCGTAATATATTTTCAAACATCATGCAAGTAGAATTCCACCTAGTATTATTATCATAGCAAGGTCCTAGGGGTTCTTCACCACATTGTTTACGAAAACGTCTATAGTTCATTTGTCGTTCGTTACTCGAACTATATATAGTTACTAATAAACCCCTAAATTTCATCCTTAAACTATCACATATTTTTAATGCCGCTTGCACGGATAAATTTATAACATGAGCAACACAACGGGAATGAAAAAAAAGACCATCTAAAACGGGTTTTATACGTAATTTTAACAAATCCATAGCTCTAGTATTATTGGATGCATTATCTAGTGAAATCGTAAAAACTTTATCATCTAAATTATATTCAATTAAAGTGTCATGTAAAATTTTTCTTAAATTAGATCCCGTATGAGGATAACCAAATAGTTTAAAAGCAATTGTCCGTTTCATTAATAACCAAGATTCGGGATTAAACCAATGAGCCGTAACGGCTAAATAAGAATTTGCCGTACCATGTGGTGCGGTCCAAGTATCCGTAGTTATAGAAACACCATATTTATAATCACGAAAACCATCAATAATATCTTTTTTAGCCGTTTCCCATAATTTAAAAGCATCACTTCTAAGAGTAGTACGACTTACATGTTGATACCGCGGTTGTAGCCTCCTTTTGATGATCTCCGTAAGCTTGACGTTGTCGAAGTGGTTGAATGGAAGCGCTTGTTGAATGACAAACTTCGTAAAATCAAGTCGAACCGCATCATTATCAAATATAAAAACTTGACCATCCGCACCAATAGTACCTTGTGACGTATCATTTTCGCTAACCGCATTACAACCGCTCTTATGAGTCCGGAGTGTAGAGTTGGACCCGGGGTTATAAAATTTCATACATTTCTTGCAACGCGCCTTTTCCACCCCATCGATCATAATACACATATCGTAATTAGACCAAACATCGCCTTTTCTCGTAGTTGGTCTAATTCGCACCACATCTTCATTTGTGTAAATTTTTCGAGCATGACTAGTAGAAACGGAGGCATTAGTGGAAGCTTGTTGTGATTGTGAGTTTTCCATTATAGCGGGATTTGAGAAATTAGAGTATATATATCACGATTAGAGAGAAAAAGAGAGATTAGTGAGTGTTTTTGATGTGTTTTCAACCCCAACCCATTACATGTATTTATAGTACTAAACCATGCCCTAAAATCATCAAAAAACAAAAAAAAAACACAAAAAACATACCGGGTTTAACCGGTTTTTTAAAAAACCCGGTTAAAACCGGTTTTAAAACCGGTAAAAAACTGGTACATTAAAAAACCCGAAAACCGGTATAACCGGTTCGGTTATATAAAACCGGTTCGATTTTTAAAAAAACCGGTTACGATTTTTTATACCGGTTTACATTTGCATCACTAAACGCAAATAGAGCGAATATTAAAAGGATTACTGGTGGTAAAAAAAAGTGTCGGGTCCTGCTAAGTGGATAGTAATAGTATCACTCGAAATATATTTTGAAAGGTGCATGCGTGTGGGTGATGATTAGAAGGGCATGGTGGCATACGAATGCAACGTTTCTACAAGTTAACTCTAAAAAATGCATGGGTCCCACTGAGAGAGGTACATATCGGGGTGTACTACCTTACAGTAACATGACACGTGTACATTAGGCCCATCGAGCATTAGCTGGCAATTTACCTCATATCCATTTCCCAATAACCTTATCATATTACTATTTACTACGAGTAATTTTTAAGAGTAAATTTACTCTTTATTAAAAGGGTTTTTCTAACATGTGTCCTATGGGTACATGTTAAGGTGGGGACACAGATTGTGTGTCACAGCTTGATTGGCCAGCAATTATTGTTATTAATCATTATCAAGCCTCACAAGTAACTGTTGGCCAATCAGACTGTGACACACAGCCTGATGTCCCTACCTTAACATGTGCCCCTAGAAAAACCCTTATTAAAAACCTTGTGCTCTTACGTCATTTGTATATTTTTAATATAAACTTTTTATATTAAAATTGAAATTGTTTTTGTTTTTATTTTAGAATCTACAAAACTTAATACGGATAGCAAAAAATAAGAAATCACAAAACTTATATGTGTATGTACAAACATAACAAAAAGCTTATCTTTTTTTTAACGGCAATTGTGGCTACATGGCCTCTAGCTCAGAAGGCCGTAGCGAGCCCACATAACCAGGTTGGGTCCAGCTCAGAAGGCAATGACACCATTCCCTTTACGCACGCGGAAGGAAAGCCCTATCTCCCTAAACAAGACTTGAACTTGAGACCTTGTCTAGGAGGTTAAAACCTTCCCTCAAAGCTTCTTAGGAGACCTCAAGCGGCCAACTGAGCTAAGCCCACTTGGTTAACAAAAAGCTTATCTGTTGCGTAGTAAATGCTCTATTCAAACTGTCATGCTGTAAAGCGCATGGTTAAATAATCCTGTTTGTTATCTATAGTGCAATTAATCTACCAAATAATATGTGTGAAGAATTTCTTCTTAATGTGTTGAGATCAAAGTAGGTCTTATCTCCTTCTTTTGAGACTTGTTTATATAGGGATGTGTGTTACATCACCTAAGAATTAAGGAATGCAATTGACTTTAACAATTAGTATTATGACTATACAAAAACAATGAAATAGAAGAGTAAACTTACATATATTTTGCTAAGACTAGATTAAGGGTGAGTAAAACAGACCGGAGCGAACCTATTTCGGTCCGGTTCAGTCTTATGAAAAAACCAACAATTATGCGTTGTCGGATCGGATCAGACCGAATACCGAACCGGCGGTGTTTTGGCCAAATTCGGTTTCGATCGGATCCGGTTTCCAGACCGTGAGCACCCCTAGACTAGATGTAATGGGGTGACCTCTCACGAATGAGGGTGTTTGTCACGCACCACTTTATTTAGCTCACGCGTGAGATGAATGAAAAAGAGAAGGAGAAGCGAACCGATTGACCACTCGAGCTACGTGAAATCGTCAGATATATGGAGCAAAGCATTAGTTTTCCCGCTATGCCTAGTAATTGAATTAGGAGTATTATCTTTTTTAACGAGATCAAAAGAGTCATTGTTGTTAGATGTTGACTCAAATTAAGTCGACTGATGTGATAATGTGGATAGCATCTAAATATAAAGGGTCTAAAAAGAGTTTATAATACTCCCTCCGTCCCTAAATAAGTGTCCACTATTGACTTTCGAAGTTATTATTGTTCAACTTTGACGTCAAATTATTTTGATTGTGTGTATAATACTTAATGCAAATTATATGAATGGATTGAGTTATAAACGTATTTTTATTGGTATGATTTTCATCAAGTATTATATAATACAAACTTAAGGTCAAAGTTGAAGAATAATAACTTCGAAAGTAAATAGTGAACACTTATTTAGGGACGGAGGAAGTAATAATCTTTCCATCCAGCTGTACCTAAGATTTAAAGGTAGTATTCGAACCAAATTAACGTTCCACATAAACCTTTCCTTTCTTTATTTCTTGTTCCTTTAAAACCCCGTCACCCTCCTCCTCTTCACTTCCATCAAATGGCTCCTCCTTGCTCTGTTTTTATTTATGCTCTGTTTCTGATTACTTGTTTAACAACAACATGTGTGTGGTCCAAACCACTTGTGTTCCAACTCACCCATTCTCTTTCAAACTCACCATTATTATCCAACTCAACTCACCACCTTCTCAAATCCACCACCACCCACTCCTCTCACCGTTTCCTAAATCATCATCAAAATCGTCAAGTCTCAGTCGCTCTTTCACCTGGAAGCGACTACACCATGTCCTTCTCTTTAGGAGCATCACAATTACCAGTCACTCTTTACATGGACACTGGGAGTGACCTCGTGTGGGTCCCATGCAAACCCTTCACTTGCATCTTGTGCGAAGGCAAATCCGACCCCAAAACCACCCCTTTACCCCACAACATCTCTTTAGCTTCACGTGTCACGTGCCAGTCACGTGCATGCTCTTCCGTCCATAACCGTGTACCTTCGTCTCACCTCTGCGCGATGTCTAGATGCCCTTTGGACTCCATTGAGATGTCCGAGTGTCAAAACTACACGTGTCCTTCTTTCTACTACGCTTACGGTGACGGCAGCTTTGTCGGAAAGCTGTATGAAGATGTTTTAACACTACCCATGTCGGCGCCGCCTTCTTTGACTGTTGATAACTTCACTTTTGGCTGCGCTCATGAAGCTCTTGCTGAGCCGATTGGTGTAGCCGGCTTTGGCCGTGGAGCTTTGTCTTTACCGGCTCAGCTCTCGGCTTACTCTCCCAACCTCGGCTCCCAGTTTTCTTACTGTTTGATTTCTCACTCTTTTGACTTTAACCGAGTCAGTCAACCGAGTCCACTCATCTTGGGGAGACGCGTTGACCCACCCTTAAAAGTCAACAAAGTCAAACAGATGAATAGTCAACCTCAACCCTTTGCCTACACTCCTATGCTTGAAAACACAAAGCATCCTTACTATTACTACGTGGGGTTAGAAGCTGTTACCGTTGGTAAAAAAAGAATTAAGGCGCCGTTAAATATGACGACCATTGACGGAAAAGGTAACGGCGGGATGGTAGTTGACTCGGGTACGACCTACTCTATGTTACCCGAAGAGTTGTATAATTCGGTTGTGGGTGAGTTTGGGAAATCGGGTTATAAAAGGGCTAGAGAAGTTGAGGATAAAACCGGGCTGAGCCCGTGTTACTACACGGATCAGCCCGTTGGCGGTACTGATATTAAAAAAGTTAAAAAGGTATCAGTATCGCAACTAGTGTTGCATTTCGGGGGGAACTCGAGTGTGGTGATGCCTAAAAAGAATTATTTTTACGAGTTTACGGACGGTAAAAAGGTAAAAAGGAAAGTGGGTTGTATGACGTTGATGAATGCGGGTTATTTTCCGGATTCGGGTGGGCCAGCCGGGTTGTTGGGTAATTACCAGCAACAAGGGTTGGAAGTGGTTTATGATTTGCTGAATAAACGGGTCGGGTTTGCTAGAAGGAAGTGCTCATCTTTATGGGATACATTGGGTTGACTTTTTAAGTTGACCACACGTGCATTGTAAATATTTATGGAAACTTGTAAAGTCAGCTTGTAGAGTATGAGTTTGGCTTCTTATCACTTTGTGTTGTATATATACACTTGATAAATGTAACTTGCTTTTGAACCATGAATATAAAAATGCAACATGGATTTTTTACACTCAAATTGGTTTTTTCTCTGGTTTCTGGTTCAATCCGGTTTTCTTCGGTTTTTTGGATTTAAATCGAATCACATTCATGTGCTACCCTATCATATAGCAATTTTCTCAATGAGAATTGTTCCGATTTAACCATATGTTTAAGTCTGGATCATTTGGTTACATAAAACTAGATATATCCAAAAGAATTTAAAACAAGACTTGAATTGTTAAATTGCATTTTTGAAATGACTTGATAAAAGAAGAAAAAATGGGTGATGTAAAGTGATAATGGGTTAAATTGAAAAGCCCAAAAAATAGGGAAGGGACGAGAAAAGAAACCCAAAATCTAAGTCTTGTTTTATTACTACACCAAACCAAATTACTGTTTTGAAGTTACGGTAATTTTCGATTTTAGTATACATATTTGTCAAATGTTTACTACTATTTACCAAATGGTAGACATCCAACAAGAATGACAAAATGATCAATGTGATTTACTTACTATTACAAATATAGTTTTTGAAAAATTGCAAACAAGATCCTTACTATTTATACTTAATTATAGAAACGTTCGCTCAGTTAAATATAATGATTGTTTGTGTAAAAACAAATTACAAAAAAGTTTCTCGAGTTTACATGTGTTGAAAAATAAGTCCTTAAATTTTCAAGAAACTTATTTCTTGTTACTTGCGTTTATGAAAGCAGTCCTGATGTTAAATCTACGAAATTTTTGTGTAACGAAGACTTGCGATTACAGACACAGTCCATAAGTTAAACTTGAGGACTATTTTTGTAACGAAAAAATCATAAATAATTATATAATTACCTACCGATTTCATAATAGATCCCTGAATTAGATCTAAAGAGTGTTTGTGTAAAGAAAAAAAGTTCACGTTAGACCACGCCGTGGAACACGGGTAAAAAAATCCATATTTTTTTATATAAAAGTGAAAGATTTTGTTTAAAAATCAAACACCTATACTTGTTTGATATATTTTTCGATGACTGTTAGTTTGAGTGGTTAAATAATATCAAATGTCTAAAATAACCTTATTTTGATAATATTTAAATCGTCAAACTAATGGCCAACAAAGAAATGGATCAACCATTAACGGTTGTTCATTTTTTAACAAGATCCATAACTTTCGAAATATTAGACTCAACGTAAAATACTTGACAAACCACGATGACCATAAATGTAATCAGCTTTTCTTAATATACTAGAACGGTACCCGTGTAAAACCGCGGTTTCAGAGGCATTAAAAATAACAAAACTAAAAATTAATAAAAATATATTAAAATGGATGTTGAATTAAAAAGCACAAAATTTTAGAAAATGCGGTGAAATTAAATCATAAAAAAATAAATAAATAAAAAGATATTTCAATTTAAAAATAAAGGTGATTTTTTTCACATAACAAAAAGTTGTTGCAAGGTTGTTAGATGGATGTGTTTGTTAATAAAATGAATATTTTCATAAGAAGAAAGGGAAAATCTTAATTTTCAGATTTTCTAAATATAGAATGTCCCAAATGCTTTATAATGTAGTATAGACGTAAAAAATTTGTATTTTTGTTATAGTTATATGCATACAAATCATTCATAATCCAATAACATTAGACTCCATTATACCTACTACGCCTAGCTCAACTCTATTAGGAAGTGCTCATGTCATACGTATGTTTATACGGTTAAAAATACATGAGCATATGGGTCACACACATATACATTTAGATATCACTCTATTAATATATATATAATAATATAAGTGTAAATTTATTATATTTATTAATACTCTAACGATAGAATACTTAACGGTAATTAGTTCGTTTACGGATAATTAACTTTAAGTCCCTTAATTATTTTGCAATGTACATAATAATTATACAAAGTCAAAAAGTCAACCCAAAAGGGGCGTTTGGGCTTGTGTGGTGGACGACCAAAACCAAAGAAAAGGTAGGGTTGGGCTTTTTGCTAGCTTAGGCCCCAAGTTACTATAATTAGTGTGCCTTAATTCTAGCAATATATATAGAGGGTCCTTAAGTATCATTTATTCATCCCTTCTCTTCTTTCTCTCTTATAACCGATCCTAGGAGCCCCCTTGTAAGGGATTATGATGTTTGGTTTTTCTAGTATTCGATATATGTTAGTTCGGGAATTAGCATTCGGGTGATATCGGGTAACGTGTAGTGTGGATACACATAGAGGTTACTTGCTTTAGTAACTCGATGGGTTTCGGTTTCGCACGGTTTAATACACGTGCGTATTTTGAAGAAGCTCGGGTTTTCCATAGCATGTACGGTTTTCGTTTATGTTAATTATATTTACTATAAGTGTTTATTTTCGCTGCGTAGCTCGTAGAATATTATGTGTAATATTATGTTATTAGATAATCATTTTCAACAGTGGCATCACGAGCCGCTCATATAGCTTTATAATTACATAAAAAATGTGTAAAAATGCTTTAAAAATGCATATTTGATATATTTTTCTTGCTTTCTATGCGTGTCACGTTAGGATTTTATTTTTGTGAAAATAAAAACTCCTAAGAGTCACTTAAAATCTAAAAAAATAAATATGGTTTGTATTTTTACCTTCTTATACATGCTTATTATGTTGCTTGGTTTAAAATCTGAAAAAAATAAAGACTTGTTAGTTGAAAATAATATATTAAGTAACAAAGACACTAACCATTATGGTACCGAGTATGAATGTGTGTCAATATTTTATGGGGCTGGTGCTAGGCAACTATTTTTTTTTATAACCATGGTTTTCGCTCTTTAGGCTGACTAATCCACGGGGTTTGAACCCACCGCCACACAGACTCAAACCAGATAAAGCCTTCCCTTTTTAAGAGGTTGGCGTGACCACTTCAGAGTTGTTTGCACCTAGCAGGAATCAAACTTGAGACCTCACACCTTTTTAGTGTGATACTTGCTACCTCTTTTTACCACTAGGCTACCTCTTTTTAGTGTGATACTTGCAACTATCTAAAGTTGTGGCCAAGTCAAGTCGTATACAGACAAACCTTAGATTGATGAAAACATAAAGACTAGGTCCTCACACTTACTATCGACCTAATTATACCCATACTCATAATACCTGATGACAAACATAATACATGTGAGTGTCCAAAACTAAAACCTTTCCGGGGCAACAACCTCATCTATGTGCTTCTTATCTAGCAAAAAATACATATAAAAATGAAAACTTTAACAAAAAAACAAAGGTTTAAAAATCAATCTAGAAAAATAAGGACCCTGATTCTTGGTGGAAAATACATAAGTTGTCCATTTTTTTTCTTAAAATATCAACTTCTTCACCTGTAAAAAAAACTATTCGATTTTTCTAAATTTTTTTTGCGAAACCATCTTAATTAACTATTACAAATAATCCAATAGGAACACTCACAAATTAAGGTATATGTATTTGCTTCCTGATGCTGTTGAAGATCCGACCGACCTAATTTATTCCGATGTTCAAGATCGGTGGGTACAAGTGAGGGGTGTGGTGCTCATGTGGTTAAGAAAAGTCTGAAAGAATGGTGTGAGTTATCATATCAAAAAAAGAAATAATACCGAATGGACCAAACAAAACAGGCTCATAGGAGCCCAACACCAAAACGACAGAAACTAATGTCGTATTTGCAACGGGTTTTAGTATATATCTTAATATAAATCTTGGAATATAAGTTGGAGTTTTACTTCCCACGTCTATCATCGAATGTTTTGGCATACTAGTCTTTATCATCCCTCCTATGCTCGTCCAATATTGTGTTTTTAAGTTTGCTATCATATTAGCTCATTCCTTTTTAGAGCTAACTGCCATGTATATGATAATGTAATATGTTACTAATTATTTTGGTATTGAAATTGGCTACTGCCATTGCAATTTGCAATTTTCTAAAGCAATAATAAGCAATGAGGCATGTTACGAATTTAGTTTTTTGTATATAATTTTCGCTAAATATGGAATGCTTGTTGGGTCAAACTTTGTATTATGTCATTAACTTCCAACGCGATAGACCCAATCCGACTAACCCATAACCCGATAGACCCGATTCTATATAGGCTCGGGTTTTTGGTTAGTTTTTATTTTCTGAAAACCCGATAGTCCCGACCCGATAAGCATTTAACACACCTGTTAACCCGATTATGAACTATTGTCTGGGAAGGTTCTAAACATCAGTCATTTTAAACCTTTTGGGTGTCAAGTGACTATTCTAAATATCAGTGACCACTTGGGTAAATTTGAGGGAAAAACTGATAAGGGATTTGTTGTTGGGTATGCTGCTAATAGTAAAGCTTATAGGGTATACAATTTATCCAGCAAAAAGGTAGAATTGGGTTCCTGCTGGTATCATAGTTCATGCTGTCAGTAGTAATAGTCAACCCGTATATTTAGTAGTTAGTTGAGAATAAGGGATATGCATGAGATATATTAGGAAGTGATAATGCATATCTTCTCTACGCGTATTCTCTACGCGAATTAGGGTTTCTCTAGTATATAAGAAGCATTCGGCCAATGGTTGTACACATCTTGAAAACACTTTTCTTAATAGTAATATAGATCCATAGAGGATCATTGTTATTTAGTTATTCTTCTTTAACTCTATTGTTTATATTCTGCATAAACTTTAGTTTATTGTTAAAGTCTCTCCTGTAGTTTGCTTGTGATTACATAAGTATTCTACCAACCCTAAAGGGCTCAAAGATCTGTCTAGGACTAGACCAACATCTATTGATGGCTCTTCCAAATAAACATCAACTAAAGTTTCACTCCTACAAAAATGGTAAGTCTCTGATGGAAGCTATTGAGAAGAGGTTTGGAGGTAATAAGGAATCAAAGAAAGGTCAAAAGACACTTCTTAAATAGCAGTATGAGAATTTCAATGGTAATAGCTCAGAAGGACTTGATCAGATTTATGATAGGCTGCAAAAGCTTATCAGTCAGCTAGAGATCCATGGAGAAACTATTTCTCAAGAAGATCTGAATTTGAAGCTATTAAGAAGTCTGCCATTTGAGTGGAAGACTCATACCTTGATCTGGAGGAACAAACCTGATTTAGAAACTCTAAGCATGGATGACTTCTATAACAATCTAAAGATTTATGAAGCTGAAGTCATAGGGTCATCCAGTACAAACCAAAACATACAAAACATAGCTTTTGTGTCTTCTATTATCACTGGCAGCACCAATGAAGCAGTTAAGACTGCTCATGGTGGTTCTACTGCTAACTCCAAGGATAAGGCTTCTAGTTTACCAAATGTTAATAGTATAAGTGATGTTGTCATTTACTCCTACTTTGCTAGTCAGTCTAACAGTTCACAGTTAGACAATGAATACTTAAAGCAAATTGATCTTGATGATTTGGAAGAGATGGACTTGAAGTGGCATATGGCAATGTTAACCATGAGAGCCAGAAGATTTCTTAAGAAGACAGGAAGGAATCTAGGTGTTAATGGGACTGATACCATTGGCTTTGACAAGACCAAGGTGGAATGCTATAATTGCCATAGAAGAGGTCATTTTGCTAGGGAATGTAGGGCTCTTAAGCATCAAGACAACAAAAACAGGGACACAACAACAAGGACTGTGCCAGTTCAAGAAACTACTTCAAATGCTTTAGTATCCTAGTGTGATGGCCTTGGATATGATTGGAGTGATCAGGCTGATGATGGACCAACTAATTTTGCACTTATGGCTTATACTTCCTCAGGTTCTTCAAGCTCATCAAACTCAGAAACTGAGGTATCAACTTGTTCTTAAACATGTTTAAAATCGTATGAAACTCTCAAAGAACATTATGATAATTTGTCAAAAGATTATAAAAAGTCTTAATTAAATGTAGGAGCCTATAAAGCATGTCTAGAATCTGTAAAGGCTAGACTTGAAGTGTATAAAAAGAATGAGGCCATTTTTGGAAAGGACATAAAGATTTTAAAACTTGATGTTATGTTGAGAGATAATGCACTAGCAGAGCTTAGAAAGAAATTTGAAAAAGCTGAAAAAGAAAGAGATGATTTAAAACTTACCTTAGAGAAGTTTGAAAATTCATCTAAGAATCTAAGCAGACTGTTAGATAGTCAAGTATGTGACATGTTCAAAACTGGTGTGGGGTTTGATAGTCAATTATCTGATAGTCAGGCATTTAAAAATCAAGTGAATGTTAAAATAGGTGTAGGATATCATGCAGTTCCCCCTCCCTATACTGGGGACTTCATGCCCTCTAAACCTAATTTGATTTTTGCTGATATGAATGAGCATGTTGTTAGTGAGTCTGTAACCAATGTGCCTGCTGTTACAATAAGTGAAGCTAAGACTAGTGAGTCAAAACCTAAGTCTGTTAGTGAACCAATTATTGAAGATTGGGTATCTGACAGTGAAGATGAGAATGAAACTAAGTCTAAGTCTAAACAGAGAAAACCTAGTTTTGCTAAGATAAACTTTGTTAAAACTAATGAGCATGTGAAAACTCCTAGGAAATATGTAAAGAAGGAAGAGAATGATAGGCAAGCCAAACACCCTAGGAAAACCAGTTAAAGTTCTCGAGGTAACAAGAGAAACTGGAATAATTTAATGACTCAGAAATTAGGAAGTAATTTTGAGTTTAAAAATAAAGCTTGCTATGAATGTGGGAGTTTTAACCATTTGGTCAAAGATTGTGATTGCTATGATAAGAAAATGGTGGAAAAACCAGTATGGAACAATGCTAGAAGGGTAAATCATCAAAATTCTCAAAGATTGTCTCACCCTCATCCCAAAATAAATTTTGTTCCAAGAGCAGTCTTTATCAAATCTGGCCTTAAAACGCTTAACACTGCTAGGCAAAACTCTTCAAGAGCAGCAGTATTAGTTAATACTGCCAGACCAATTAACACTGCTTCTACAAAAGCAACAGTGAACTGTGCAAGGCAAGTGTCAAATGTTTTTAATAAAGCACATTCACATGTTAAAAGGCCCTTTAACAAGTTTACAACAAGTAAAAATAGTACTTTCACTCAAAGAGTTAATACTGTTAGGGGAAATGTTACTGTTGTTGGGCCAAAAGCAGTAGTAAGTAATACTAAGGGCGATAAGGCTAATGTTGTTAAAGCCTCAGCATGTTGAGTTTGGAGACCAAAGAAAAATGTTTTTGACTATGTCTCCAGACACAATGGTGCATTAATGAACTTTAAAAGATTTGATTATGTTGATGCAGAAGGCAGATCCAAGTCAGTGATGGCTTAGGTCCCTAAGATAAACTAATTTTTCCTATCATTATGTGCAGGGCAATCCACACCAAGAGTTACTAGAAAAAGGAGTTATTGATAGTGGATGCTCTAGGCACATGACTAGAAACATGTCCTATCTTTCTGAGTATGAAGAAATTGATGGTGGATATGTTGCCTTTGGAGGAGACCCCAAAGGAAGTAAAATAACTGGTAAAGGTAAAATTAGTACATGTAAATTAGATTTTGAAGATGTGTACTTTGTTAAAGAACTTAAGTTTAACCTTTTTAGTGTCACAAATGTGTGACAAGAAGAACAATGTTCTTTTTACAGACACTGAATGTGTTGTTTTGTCTCCTAACTTTAAGCTACTTGATGAAAGCCAAGTCTTACTTAGAGTTCCAAGAAAGGACAACTTGTACAGTGTTGACTTAAAGAATATTGCTCCTTCAGGAGGTCTAACTTGTCTCTTTACAAAGGCCACATTAGATGAGTCTAATCTTTGGCATAGGAGGCTGGGGCATATAAATTTCAAAACTATGAACAAACTTATGAGGGGAAATCTTGCAAGAGGTTTACCTTCAAAGATTTTTAAAAATGATCATACGTGTGTTGCTTGTCAAAAAGGAAAGAAACATAAAGCCTCTTGTAAGACCAAAACTGTAAGCTCAATCAGTCAACCTTTATAAATGTTACACATGGATTTATTTGGTCTAACTTTTGTAAAGAGTATAATGAAAAAGATATACTGCCTAGTTGTCACAGATGACTTTAGTAGATTTAGTTGTGTTTTCTTTTTAGCAACTAAGGATGAGACCAGTGGAATCCTTAAGGCTTTTATAACAGGAATAGAAAATCAAATGAATCATAGAGTCAAAATAATCAGATGTGACAATGGAACTGAATTTAAGAATAAGGAAATGAATCAGTCCTATGAGATGAAAGGGATTAAAAGAGAATTTAGTGTTGCTAGGACTCCACAACAAAATGGAGTAGCTGAAAGGAAAAACAGAACACTAATAGAGGCTGCTAGGACTATGCTAGCTGATTCAAAGTTACGTACAACCCTTTGGGCTGAAGCAGTTAATACTGCTTGTTATGTACAAAATAGGGTATTAGTTATCAAGCCTCACAACAAGACCCCTTATGAATTTTTTCTAGGTAGAAAACCTACCTTAAGCTTCATGAGACCATTTGGGTGTCCTGTTACTATTCTTAACACCTTGGATCACCTAGGTAAGTTTGATGGAAAAGCTGATGAAGGGTTCTTTATAGGATACTCTACTAATAGCAAAGCATTTAGAGTATTTAACAGTAGAACCAGGATAGTAGATGAGACCTTGCACATTACTTTTCTTGAAAATAAACCTAATGTTGCAGGAAGTGGACCAACTTGGCTTTTTGATATAGATACACGGACAAAATCCATGAATTACAAGCCAGTTTTTGCAGGGAATCAAACTAATGGTAATGCAGGTACCAAGGAAAATATTGATGCAGGACAATCTGGGAAAAAGACAGTACCTGATCAAGATTATATACTGCTACCATTATGCACTAAAGCTCAACTATTCTCTTCTAGTTCAAAGGAATCTCCTGATGCTGGATTTAAACCATCAGGGGAGGAGGAAAAGAAGGATGCTGAATGTCAAGGGAATGAAGTTAATGAAGTTCCAAGACAAGCAAGTCAAAGTGATGATCTAGAGAGGACGGACAACACTAACACTCTTAGTGCTGCTAGTTCAAATGGAGTTAATGTTGTTGGTGCAAAATCAAGCAATACTCTTACTGATGATCCTAATATGCCTAATTTGGAAGAAATTGTCTATTCAGATGATGATGAAGATGTTGGTGCAGAGGCTGACATGACTAATTTGGATACAAATATCCCTGTCAGTCCTATTCCAACTACCAGAATTCACAAGGATCATCCAGTTGAACAAATCATTGGAGACTTACACTCAACACCTCAAACCAGAAGGATGGCAAAGACTGTGACTGAACATGGTATGTTTAGTTTAGTGAAATAGAGGATTAACCATAAAGACTTTCAGAATTGTCTGTTTGCATGTTTCTTATCATAAGCAGAGCTCAAGAAGGTAATCCAAGCATTGAAAGATCCAAGTTGGATAGAAGCTATGCAAGAAGAGCTTCTGCAATTCAAATTACAATAGGTTTGGACATTGGTGGATTTGCCATATGGCAAAAGGGCTATTGGTACTAAATGGGTGTACAGGAACAAAAAAGATGAAAGAGGAATTGTGATAAAAAAAACAAGGCTAGGTTGGTTTCTCAGGGTCACACATAAGAAGAAGGAATAGATTATGATGAGGTTTTTGCTCCAGTTACAAGAATTGAAGCAATTAGGTTGTTCTTAGCCTATGCCTCATTTGAAGACTTTGTTGTATACCAAATGGATGTGACGAGTGCATTTCTGTATGGCAAGATTGAAGAAGAAGTTTATGTCTGTCAACCTCCAAGGTTTGAAGATCTAGAGTTCCCTGACAAAGTCTATAAGGTAGAAAAGGCATTATATGGTCTACATCAAGCTCTTAGAGCTTGGTATGAGACTTTGTCTACCTATTTATTAGATAATGGATTTCAAAGAGGTCAGATAGATAAGACTTTGTTCATTAAAAAGATCAAAGGTGATATTATACTAGTTCAAGTATATGTAGATGATATCATTTTAGGATCTACCAAGAAGGAGTTATGCACTGAATTTAAGAAATTGATGCACAAGAAGTTTTGGATAAGTTCTATGGGTGAGCTCACTTTCTTCTTAGGACTACAAGTGACACAACAAGATGATGGGATTTTCATCTGTCAGGACAAGTATGTAGATGAAATACTAAAGAAGTTTAGTTTCTCAACTGTAAAGACAGCCAGTACACCAATAGAGACTTCAAAGCCGCTGTTGAAGGATGAAAATGCTAAAGATGTTAATGTTCACTTATACAGATCAATAATTGGCTCATTGATGTATTTAACATCTTCCAAACCTGATATTATGTTTGTTGTATATGCATGTGCAAGATTCTAAGTCACACCTAAAGTTCGACATCTTCATGCTGTGAAAAGAAAATTTAGATACTTGAAAGGTCAACCAAAATTAGGCCTTTGGTATCCTAAGGACTCACCATTTGATTTGGAAGCTTCTATTGACAGTGACTATGCTGGTGCAAGCTTAAACAGGAAATCTACAACAAGAGGTTGTTAGTTTCTTGGAAGAAGATTGATTTCATGGCAATGCAAGAAGCAAACTGTAGTTTCTAACTCTACTACTGAAGCAGAGTATGTAGCTGCATCTAGTTGTTGTGGACAAGTGTTATGGATTCAAAATCAAATGCTGGATTTTGGATACAATTTCATAAACACCAAGATTTTCATTGACAATGAAAGCACAATCTTTATAGTCAAAAATCTAGTGTTTCACTCAAAGACTAAGCACATTGAAATTAGACATCACTTCATCAGGGATTCATATGAGAATAGATTAATTCAAGTGATCAAGATTCACACTGATCACAATGTTGCAGATTTGCTCAAAAAGGCATTTGATGTTAGTCGTTTTTAATTTTTGACTGCTAGCATTGAAATGCTTAATCTCTGAAGTGTTGTTTGGATAAAATAGGGGTTTATACTAGTAACTCAAGAGTTAGTGCTGCATGCATGACTTAAGGCTGTTAGGCAAAAAGTTAGTGCTGCCAGGCTAACTTACTACTGCCAGGTTACCTCTAAAGTCTTGATAAATGGAACAATGTTTGGAAGAATGTTTGGAACAGCATGGAAAAGCTGATAAGGATGCAAATGGAACAGGTGCTCATAACTTATATGCTAATGTTGTTTAGTATAATTAGTGCTGATAGTTATACTTAATGCTGCTCTATTAATACTGTAAGTTATACTTAATACTGTTAAGTATAATTAATATTGTGAGATTTAAGAGAAAAACAAAAACAGACAGAGAGAAAGGTGAGCCAAAAAGAATTAAGAGAATTGGTGAGCATTAAAAATAGAAAGAGAGATGTGTGAATTAAAAATAGAAAGAGTGCATTGGTGAGAAAAAGAATTGAGAGAATTGGTGAGCTTAAAAATAGAAAGAGAGATGTGTGAATTAAAAATAGAAAGAGTGCATTGGTGAGAAAAAGAATTGAGAGAATTGGTGAGCTTAAAAATAGAAAGAGAGTTGTGTGAACTGAAAAATAGACAGAGTGATTTGGTAAGTAAAAGAATTGAGAGAAAAAGTGAGTTGAAAAATAGAAAGAGAGTCAGAGTGTTTGGAATTGAAAGTTAATGCTGGTTCTAAGTTAATGATGTTAGGCATAACTTACTACTGCTGGTTATAAGTTAATGTTGTTGGTATGACTTATGACTATCAGTTAAAAGTTAATGCTGCCAGGCATAAATTTACAACTGCTAGTGATGGTTACTGCTGTTGAGGGTACTTTACATAAATAGAATGATTGATTCGATTAAGGGTTTTCATCACTTACAAAATCGATTTCTTATATTAAAATACTCTCTAATCCTAAACCCTAACTCAATTTCATCATTATTCATCAAAACCCATCACAATGTCGACACCTACGTTGCTAAAACTTATAATTTGATCGCGTTTTTAGAGAAACCTACTGAAAGTGAAGGATTTGAGCAGATCATTGATTTTCTGAATGCTAATCCAATCAAATACGCGTTAACGGTCAATCCCACTATCTATTCTTCATGTATTAAGCAATTTTAGGCTACTACAAATGTGAAAACTGTCAATGGTGAAGAGCAGATACAAGCCTTAGTGGATAAGAAGAAGGTGATCATTATAGAGACAAGTGTAAGACGTGATTTTCACTTAGATGATGGTGAAGGTACTGAATGTCTGCCAAATGCTACAATTTTTGAACAACTGACACTCATGGGGTATGAAAATCTTACACAAAAGCTTACATTCTATAAAGCTTACTTTTCACCTCAATGGAAATTTTTTATCCATATAATTCTGCAATGCCTTAGTGCTAAGACTACTGCCTGGAATGAATTTAGTAGCACTATGGCCTCTGCTATCATATGTCTTGCCACAAACTAAAAATTCAACTTTTCCAAGTACATTTTTTATAATATAGTGAAGAATTTGGAAGGTGGGGTTAAATTCTTAATGTTTCCAAGGTTTGTGCAAGTATTCCTGGATAATCAAGTTGAAGGAATGCTCAAACATAAAGAGATATATGTTACACCTTCTCACACTAAAAAGGTCTTTGCTAATATGAAGAGGGAAGGAAATTTTTTTTCTGGGAATGTCACACCATTGTTTCAAACTATGATGGTTCAAGCTCCAGAGGAAGTGGGTGAAGGTTCAGGAATACCAACTGATCCCCATCACACACCCACTGTTACTTAACCATCTTTATCTCAACCCAGAAGAATCAAAAATCAAAGAGGAAACAGAGGAAAGCAACTTAGGTTTCTCCACCCAGTAGTGAGATTCCTAATGAGGAAAGTGTACCTACAACTTCCAATGATCCACTACCCAGTGGTGAGGATAGAATGCAACTTAATGAATTAATGACTTTATGTACCAACTTACAAAAACAGGTTCTTGATTTGAAGGAAGCAAAGACTGCTCAAGCAAAGGAGATTGCTAGTTTAAAGAAGAGAGTCAAGAAGTTAGAGAAGAGAAAGAAGTCAAAAACTCCAGGGCTAAAAAGATTAAGAAAGGTTGGTTCATCTAGAAGGGTAGAATCCTCTAAGGATAAAGATAGTTTGGGTGATCAGGAGGATGCATCCAAAACAGGGGAGGAGAATTGCTGACATTGATCAAGATGTAGAGATTACATTGATTGATGAAACTCAGGGGAGGATAAATGAAGAAAAGTTGTTTGGAGTGAATGATTTAGATGGTGATGAGGTGATTGTGGATGTTACAATTGGTAAGAATGTAAAGCAGAGTGTAAAGGATGCTGAAAAGGAAGTTAGTACTGCTGATCTAGTTACTACTGCTTTTGAAGTAGTTACTACTGCTAGTGAAGCAATTACTATTGCTGGTGTTGAAGATAGTGCTGCTCTTACAATTCCAGTTACTACTGCTGCTATAACTCTACAAATTACCAAGGATGAACTTACACTGGCTCAGACCTTAATAGAAATCAAAGCAGCCAAACCTAAGGCTATTACAACTGCTATTACAAGACCCATGGTTAGAGGGGTTATGATTCAAGAGCCAAGTAAGTTTAGCACAACAACATCATCTTCACAACCATCACAACTTCCACAGGCCAAAAACAAAGGTAAAGGAATCATGGTAGAACCTGAGAAACCTTTAAAAAAGAAAGATCAGATTATGGCTGATGAAGAAGTTGCAAGAAATCAGGGAAGGATCTGTTTTCATTAAAGTTGATTGCATCACCTTCTGTGATTGTTTGAGAGATTGCTTCATCATCTTCACTAAATGTAACATGATATGTTTCTTCCATTTATTGTCTTCTGATGTTAAATACCCTAAAAGCCTTGGCCACTAGAGAGTAGCCAAGAAAGAATCCATCATCAGCCTTTCATCAAACTTTCCTAGGTGATCTTTATGGTTATGAATGTGCACAGAACACCCAAATACATAGATGTAGCTGATACCAGAAGATCTTCCTCTAAATATGTTGGGATTAAAAGACTTCATAGAGTTACCGCTGCTCAGGTATATATTAGTGTTGTCAAGCTAAACTTAATGTTGTTCAATAATCTTAATGCAAATTATGCTAAGTAGTTAGTACTGGTAGTATAAAGTTACTACTGCTAGTTACTACTGTTAGTATAAAGTTACTGCTATCAGTAAAAGTTAAGACTGCTCAGAGATGAAGACTAAGTAGTTACTACTGCTAGTACAAAAGTTAGTACTGCTAGTATAAAAGTTACTACTGTTAGTGTAACTTAGTACTGCTAGAGTAAACTTAGTACTGCTAATGAAGAATGAAGAAAATATTCTAAGTAGTTAATGCTGCTTGTGCTCAGTTAGTGCTGCTGAGTTACTACTGTCTTCAATAAAGTTTATGCTGCTAATTCAAGAGTTACAATTGTTGATAAAGATTACAACTGCTAGATGGATAAAGACAAAGATTGATTGAAGATCAAGATTGCTTACAGGATAAGGATTAATATTTATAGAAAAGATCTTTAAGAATAATCTAAGTTTATAGAATATATTGTAAATCATCTAGGATTCCTTGGTATATAAAAGGAGGTCCTAGGGTATAGAATTCATTGTAAGTATCAAGTATACTTGTATTCGTATAGCTTTAAGGTTTTTGTAACCCTAACACTATTAAGAGTGTTTGTTTTATATTAAGGCTGAAAGTTTGGTTTAATATTGATCTTGTTATTACTGTTTTATTGCTTATTCTTCTTAGTATCATAGACTAGATTCCGCATAGTGTTTGATATATTCATTCAAAGTTTCTATCATAGTTGTCTTGGATTTATTCAATACAACTAAGTCTTTTACAAGATAAGTAAGATCCATTATAGTTTGGAACCAACAAAATACATCATAGGCTGTTTTCCTATGCCTCTTTACTATGATAGATTTGTTTTGTGTGTAGCATGCAGTATTAACAGCTTCTTCTCAAAATTGTTTAGGGAGATTAGCACTATTTAGCATAGTTCTAGCTGCTTCAATCAGGGTTCCGTTTCTTCTTTTAGCTACACCATTTTGTTCAGGGGTACAAGGAGATGAGAAGTTTTAAGAGATACCATTTTCATCACAGAATTCTTCTAGCTTGTGGTTTTTAAATTCAGTTTCATTATCACTTCTCAGCTCCTTTACCTTTACTTCATTGAGATTTTCCATCTTTTTAATAGAAAATATGATACTGTCAGCTGCATCACTCTTTTTCTTGAGACAAAACACCCAAGTGTACCTTGAGTACTTATCTACTATGACAAGGGTGTATTTGTTATGGCTGATGGATTGAGGTTTAACAGGTCCAAACAAATCTATATGAAGGAGATATAGGCACTTGTTGATGAAAAGTGATCTTTTGGTTTTAAATGATGTTCTATGGTGCTTCCTTTTCTCATAGGCTGAACATGTTTTGTCTTTGAAGAAAGTCAAAGAGGGAAGACCAGCAAAAAGGTTTTATTTTGCAAGTTTGTTTATGTTTTTAAAGTTGATGTGGGATAGTCTCTTATGCCAAAGCCAGTTTACACTTGGTGAGGCTTTGGAAAAGAAACATGCATTGATTTCTTCATTGTAAGATGTCATATCTATGACATAGACATCTCTTCTTCTTGGGTCAATGAGAACAACTTCATTGTTTTGATTGAATATGGTTCCATGAGTCTTTGTAAACAAAACTTTGAAGTTAGCATAACATAGTTGACTGATGCTTATCAAGTTGTGCTTCAGACCATTCACATAAGCAACTTTGGTAAATGTGATTCCATTGCAATTCACTGAGCCATATCCTTTAGCTTCATCTGAAGAGTTATCTATAAATACCACTTTAAGACATGACTCCTATTGTTTAACTCTTGTCATGTCTCTAGAACAGCCACTATCTAGATACCATACAGATCTCTTTAAGTAATCCTGCACAGATATTAACAAATTAGTTTCTTTTGTGAACCCACTTTGCAGTGGGTTCAGTGGATCGCTGAAGAGCAACCCTTGGTTTCCTCTTTGGTGTCTTTTTGACACAGATAGATGTTTCATGGGAAATGCTACCACAAAGGCCACACCCAAAGTAAAACTCACACTCATCAAAGTGATGGTCATTACATCCACATTATTTGCAAGGACTATATGGTTTTAGGATCATAGGAACTTTCTTTGATGATCCCTGAGATGGCTGAGCATTCAGCTTAGCCAAGGTTTTTTTTACCACAATTTGTTTAGGGTGTTCCTTGGTTAGATGTTCAATGGATCCACATGTAGAGCACTTAGGTTTTATATAACAGTCCTCTGTGAGGTAATTTTTTAACCCATGGTGTCTACAAGGTCCAAACCATATCTTACTTTTGCCTTTGGCAGACCTAGAACCTCCTGATTGAGAGGTAGGTGGAGAGATCTCTGGATGAGTTTAGATTTGCTCTTTGAGACCTTTTACCTCTTCCATCAAGGTTAGAAGAAGTTTCTCAGTGGATGAGTCAGGGGATGGTTTGGTCTCAGCCTTTTGTTTGACAGTTAAAGGTACCACTTTATCAGTGGACTGTTTGGTTTTTGTGATGGTGAGACATTTTGTGATCCTAAAAGGTTCAGCCCTCATTAGTTTAGGAAGAGAAGGCAAAGGTCTCTGAGTGTTACCTTCAGACTTGGAGTCAGAAGGTAACTCAGGACTAGTCTTAGATAATGATACATCAGACTTGGTGAACACAACTTCCTTTGAGGAAATTTTATCTTTCCTTATGCCTTTCCCTCCTAGGGCCCTAACAATGTTTCTAAGGACTTGCTTAGTGAGCAGTTGGTCAAGGGCGACTCTGCTAGAGGTCCATTTCTTAATGACCTTTTTGAGGTCAGAGATTTCATCTTTTAGAGATTCATTTTCCAAACTTAGTTTGGTGATCTCATTTTGAAAGGAACTATTCAGGGCCTTGGTATTTTTAATGTCAGTTAGTTCTTATTTACATAAGGAAAACTCTTGTTTAAGAGAGTTGAATTTGCTTAGCAAGTTTTTCCTCTGATCCTCCATATAATGGAGGTCAACATGGGTATAGTCAAGAACATGTCTTCTTTCATGACTATTAGTTATAAAAAGAAGTTTTTGTACCTTTTTCATAGTGATTTCAACCCATTGGCCTGACCTAACATCAACCCTTCTAACTGATAGCTCTTCATCTGCTATAGCCATTAGTGCCTTGAATGTTGTGACCCCTTCATCATCAGAGGACACTGATTCTTCATCCTAGTCAAATGACTCAGCAACTAACCCTTTTCTACTCTTTCCCTTATTCATAGCATCAATCTTCTTGGTGAGGACAACAATTTCAACTTTAAGTCCTTTATATTTGACTCTGTAGTCCTTTTGGTTGTTATTAACATTTTGATTGTGCTGAGGTGTTGAGTTTGTATGAAATTTGGGTTTGTTGTATGATTTACTTGCTGAAGGATAAATTGGTGTGGAAGTTTTGGTTGAGGGACAATCTTTTTAAAAGTGTGATGACATCAAATAACGTCTATTTTATAGCATCATTTATCCCACGTAATTAACTCATTTTGCATAATTATTGCAAAGAATTGTTACTTAATCGTTTATATTTTAGAATTGCAGTAATTATGGAGTACTTGGTGAAAGTTAACTAAAAGGCGCGCATTCTGGAGCTTAAACGAAGATATTATGAAGATTACTAATTCTGACTTACCAATACGCCATATCCATCAAGGAAGAAACATCGTATTTGTTCTTGTACCTCACCAAAGACCACGAAGGAAACAAGATCAATACGCCGTATCCAGAAGAAGGCTATACGCCGTATTCAAGATATAGAATGTGAAGATTCTGGAAGATATCAAACGTGGCCCCTACTCCAAGAAACCCCAATACGTTGTATCCAAGACATTAGATACGCCGTATCGAACCGACTCCAGACCTTATAAATAGAAAACTCAAAAACGAGTTTTAAGTGTGTTAAATCATATTCTCGATGCTTTAACCACCAAGGTCAATTTTCATAAGACGAAAGAAGCCAAGAAGGCGCAGCAACGTGCTTCAATCCATAGGGAGACCCTTGTAATTCATATACTCTTGATAATCGTTCAATCTGTTAGCCTTAATTATATTAAGTCAACAAGAATGTTATCGGTCTTATTAAGTCTTATTAGGTCTTGTAATGTAATAGGCTAGTCGGGTATTAACGGGCTTGGATTATAATCTTATATTGTCCGTGTTTCGGGCTCAAAGGCCAAGTTAAGCCAAGCCCAGCCCAAGTTAGAAAGCCCAAATGCCTACTAAAAGGCTAAGGGTATAAAAGAAACCCTCTCCATACATGGAGAGGGTGTTGGTTACATTTGTTTCTCTTGTAATCCTCTGCTTTCTCTCTCTAATCTAATTTTCCTTTTTGTTTCTCTCTCTACTTTCTCTCTCTAAGTTTTCCATTTTCTTGTATCTCTTTTCTTCTACTTATTTTCGTCCCTAGTGCTTATTGGTGTGCTTATTATAGTTGTGTATGGATTAAACTAGTGGGATAACATGTGGTATCATGAGCCACGGGGTGGATTCGTGATTTTGTTTGTGGTTGCCCACGCTTATTCGAACTGCTTATTATAGCTTTTTCAAACTGCTTATTATTATTTTTCTTCTTCGTGGCTTCTTATTATTTGGGCTTCAAAACAGTTTATTTGGGCTTATTCTTAGTTTATGTTGAAACAGTATATGTTGTTGAAACAGTTTATTCTTAGTTTATGATTATTGTTGTCATTATCTTAACTCTTTATGCAGTATCAATAACCAATAAGGGTACGTTTTTGGTTTGACAAAATTAAAAGCTTATTCGTGTAGCTTCTTTGGGGCTTACCTAGGTCACGGCTTATTTAGTGCGTTTTTTTTTCTTTTCTTTCTTTCTTTTTTCCCTTATTAAGATCTTCTTTCCTTGTATCAAACGAAAAGTTTAAACTTTCTATGTCAAAAATATTTTTTCGTGGCAGAATTTCATCTTGGGCGTCAAACAGTTACTGTTGAAAGTTTAGTTGGGCTTATTTAGTTTTTTCTTATTCATGTGAAACAACAAGCAAAAGAACCCGCGCGTTGTGGCGGATCTAACTTTTTCCCGAATAATTTTTTTTACGTTTCGGGAGTTTGTTTTTGGCGATGCGTTATGGCGGGTTTAATTTTTAATATTTTCTTTTTTTGTATGATTCGGGGAAAAAAAAGTTGCGTTGGGACGGGCTAATTTTTTCCTGAATATTTTCTTTTTTTTGGAACGGTTTTGTAAATTTTTTTACGGGAATTTTTGTGCAACAAAATCGTAAATAGTTAAAAGGTGAGGGTCCGTTTTGTATTTTTTTTTTACTTTGGGCCAGATATTAGGCTATTTTTGGGTTGTTTTCTTTTGGCTAATTTTTTCCCGGATATTTCATTTTTTGTACGCTTCGGGAATTTTTTTTTTGCGTTGGGACGGGTTAATTTTTTCTCGAATATTTTCTTTTTTTGGGACGGTTCGATATCTTTTTATTTGGGCCGATGAATGTAAAAAAGTTGTGAACAATAAAAACTTGACGTATTTTTTTTTGTTAATTTTTTTATGGGATTTTTTGTGTAAGAAAATCGTAAATAGTTAAAAGGTGAGGGTCCGTTTTGTATTTTTTTGGCTAATTTTTTCCCGGATATTTCCTTTTTTTGTACGATTCGGGAATTTTTTTTTGCGTTGGGAGGGGTTAATTTTTTCCCGAATATTTTCTTTTTTTGGGACTTTCGATATCGTTTTTATTTGGGCCGATGAATTAAAAAAGTTGTGAACAATAAAAACTTGACAGTGTTTTTTTTTTGTTAATTTCTTTACGGGATTTTTTGTGTAAGGAAAATCGTAATATTTAAAAGTGAGGGACCGTTTTGTATTTTTATTACTTTAGGGCCAGAGTTCAGGCTAATTTTTGGGGCTAGGTTTTTTTTTTTTTTATTTTTACTTTGGTCCAAATTTTGGCCCACATTTTTAGGTTAGTTTTGTCGACAAATGTTAATTTAAGTAATAAATGTTTTTTATTTTAGATGACTTATGTTGTTAGGCCTCCATGTTTAAATGTTGTTTTTTTTGTTTATATTGGTTTATTTTTTAAATATATTGGGTTGTACGTTTGTGACCATATCGATTTTTTTTAAAAGTTATTTAGGTATCGAAATGTTTTCCGCGAGTATTTTTTTCTTATCTGAATAAATCAAAACTTTTGTAATATTTTTTTTTCCCATTTCCCTACTTGTGCATACAAGTTATGTGCTTAGGCCTCATGTTTAAAGTGGTTTTTTTTGTTATATTTGGTTTTTTTTAAATAGTAATTGGGTTGTACTTTTGTACCATAACGATTATTTAAAGTTATTAAGTATCGAAGATGTTTCCGCGAGTATTTTTTTTATCTGAATAAATCAAAACTTTTGTAATATTTTTTTTCTCATTCCTACTTTGTGCATATAAATTTAAAAAAAAACAAAAAAACAAAAAAGGCTGGCCCAAAAACGGGAGCCCGTTACTGTAGCGGGTGACCCACTGTCAAAATGACAGTGGATCAGTCACCGATTGTGTATATTTATAATGATATAAAAGGGTTAAACTCATATTTCAATAGTTATTTTTAGCTTCTCTTCACGTCTTAGGTTTCTAGCTTATTTAGTGGTTAAAATCATCTTCTAAAAGCTGTCATTTTTTGTCTAAAAACCTTTACAAGCTATCTTTGACACTTATTCATGACTTATTACTAGTAAAACTGCTTATACACGTAGCTTATTAAGTGTAAAAATAGCTTATTTCCGTGGCTTTAAAGCTTAATTTTATGTCATTCTAGGTGGCGGTTTGGTTAGGATAAGATCAAAGATAGTACTAGTTTTTGTTTGTAATAGAGGTTAAAAAAGGTGTGTTGCCCTTTTTTTTTTGTTTGCCCGAAACTTGATCAAAGACAAAACCAGTTCAAATAGAGTTTTGGTAGCTCATATGGCGGTTTGTGAAGTGGTCCAACAACTCGTCCTTTACTAGTAGCGGTTAGCCTATTCTCATTTATTTACGTGGCGGTTTGCTAAATTCCAGTAGCGGTTTGATTTTTGCCAAGTGGTGGTTTGTTTAACAGGTGGCGGTTTGAAGTTTTCCTTGCTCTAATTCTAAACGTTACTCTGTCCAATTCAAAACTCCGCGGCGGTTTAGTGAAACTGTGTGACATTCATTTCGAGTAGTCTCGAGTTTTACGGTTTCGAGTTTCGTCGTTCGCGGACCTTAAAACATATAAAATTAAAATCGCGGTCCTTCATATATGAAACAAGATTAAAATTAAGAAACAAACGAAAAACCATAAACGTCTAAGTTTAAGGATGAAGATGAAGTAACAGTGTTCGTGGTTATTTTTATATGATTTAAATTTTTACTTTTACATTTTTAACCCTAGTTATTAAAAGGTTTCCATTTTTAACCTTTAGTTGTAAATAGTTTTACTATTAGCCCTTTTACTTTAAAATAATTTTAATTTCAACATTTTACTTTTCAATCATTTTCATTTTTAGTTTCTTTTGTTTTTCAAAGTTTAATAATTAACCTTTAGTTTTAATCTTTTTCACCATTAGTCCTTATTTCAAGTTTTCTTACAATCGTTAATTAATCTCAAGTAATTTAACGTCGATAACGATTTCAACGACATCAAAACCATAACAAATCACTTTATCTACTTAAGATCTATAATTCATTTCACAACAAATCATATAAAATGGAAACGAAAGATATGATTTCTTCGTGTTCAAAATCAAAAGATGTGCATGAAATAAAATATAAAATGTCAAAAGCAAAAGAGAGATGCATGGCATATTTTCGTTCTCTTCATTCACACATTCAGGTTCTTTCTAAAGACAACTTAAAAGGCACTCGCATCAAAAATGGATTCAAACGGGCATTCATGTCACTCTTTGGTCAAGATAATGAGACTTTCATAACTACGATGCTTTTCAATATGGATCAACTACACATGCAACTGGACAAAGATGAATTTCAAGAAGATGAATCCATGACAGCCTTTTGGGTGATTAACAGACAATTTCAGATGTTCATTGATTCATAGTTTACCTTGGATTATGACAGTCAAATGACAAACAAGTATTTTGTTGAATACACTAGAATTGAAGTTGAAGAGTTTAGAAAAACACTACTCCAACACATGGGTATTATTAAGAAGTCTGTTGCTGAAAGAACACGTCATCAAAGACAGTGTGAAAGACGGGTGAATAAAAGACAAATGCAGACGCAAGAGAGTAAGATTGATACGGGTAAAGCAGTGGATGCTGATTTGGTTATCACAGAAAGCAGTGGAACAGAATCAGAAGTGCAAGATGACAACAGCAGGTCAGGGAATGATACAGATGCTGATGATACAGATATCAGACCCATATATGACGAAGAGCCAATGGTTGATGTACAATTGACTGCTGAATGTACTATCTTTGCCACAGGAAAATAACATACTGAGCAACCTGAAATCATTAATGAAGGTAGGGTTGACCAATATCCTGAAAAATGTCAAGTTCAAAGTCATATGCTTGATTCATCACTTGATAATCAAACAACTGAATACTCAAAACAATCACTCGAGTCTGAAAATAGTATTCTCAAAAAGACCGTTGCCAAATTTCAAAAAGATTTTTCAAGAATGGAAGCGCATTGTATTGCTCTTGAACTTAAATGTCAAAATCAATCTTTAAAATCAGGGCAACATGGTCAAATTTTTAATGAAGAAAGTAATAAAGCCAAACTGAAAAAGGAAATTGATGCTTATGAAACAATAAACATCGAATTAGAACATAGTGTGGCTAAATTACTTAAGGAAAATGAGACTTTGAAAAAGCATTACAAAGATTTGTATGATTCTATTAAAATAACGAGATCTAAGACTATAGAACAGACAACTTCTTTGCTTGATAATAATGCTGATTTAAAAGCTCAAATTCAAGAAAAGGTTTGTGCAATTGCTGCTTTGAAAAATGAATTAAGAAAGTTAAAAGGAAATAATGTAGATACTAAGTTTGCAAAAATATCAGTCTTGGGGAAACCGAGTTTACAATCACTCAGAACCCAATCAGTTGTTAGACAACTGAATGCGTTTAAATATGAAAGACCTCCAATGTCAAAACCACGGTTTGCCTCCCAAGTTGATGTGAATAACAATTTGTCAAAACCAGTCACTCAATACTATTTACCTAAGAGAAGAGCATCTGCTTTTGCAAAACCTGATCCAATGATTGCATCCAGCTCATCTAGGAATAGTTCTAAGAACATGCCAAGATTTACTTTAAATGACTTGGTTCACAATCACTATCTAGAAGAAGCTAAGAAAAAGACACAAGAAAAAGATAGAAATTCAAAACCTAATGTGATGCATACTACTAGTCAACAAAACACTACTAATGATAGCAAACCTAAACCTAGGAGCAATAATAAAAAATCTAGGAGTTTGCATGTATCTAAGAGTAGCCGTGAAACGTCAAATGTTGTGCCACTAGTAGATCACTCTAGGAATTCTAGTCCTTTTTCAGATTCTAAACACTTTGTTTGTTCAACATGTCAGAAGTGTGTCTTTAATGCAAATCATGATGCTTGTATAACAAAATTCCTGAAGGAAGTGAATTTACGTGCTAAGATTCAATCCTATAAGACCAGAAACAGTAACAAACCCGTAGATCAAAAGAGTCATACTCATAAACCTGGTAGGCAGATCTTTACAGGACATAGGTTTTCTCCCAATAAGACTTCTGATGTGTATGAGAAAACATCTCCTAGATCTGATCTTAAGTGGAACCCACGGGTAAAATTTTCAAATATGTTGGTCTTAGGTGGATTCCTACAGGAAAGTTATTTGCTTCTTGTACAAGCAAGGCTGATAGTGAATCCACACATGGTTCACATGTAGATATCCCTAATATTCATAAAAGCAAACAAACTTTAGATATAAGTGCAGGTACATCAATTAATGTTTAAAAGGAACAAAATTTTGACTTAAGTGCAGGTACATCAATCAATGTTCAAAAGGAATAAAGTTTTGACTTAAGTGCAGGTACATCTAACAATGTCAAGCCAGATAATCTCAGAGTGTGTTTGCTGAAAAAGTTGATATCTCAGAAACCATTATTGAAGTGGATTCAAAACTGATCAAAAAAATAACGTTTGATCATAACAGATCAAGCCTCGAACCTCATTGTCAAATGACGTTTGAACAACATGGTTCAAGCCTCGTTCTAAAATGTCAAAAAATGACGTTTGATCACAATAGATCAAGCCTCAAACCTTAATGTCAAATGATGTTTGAACAAATCGGTTCAAGCGTCGCACCACAACGTCAACAAAAGCTCTTACAGCAGAGATGATAGTCATAATGTCAATGATTGAGTTGAATAGTTTATCCGGTCCTTTGTTCGATGAATATTTCAATAGACTAAATCAAGTTGTTTCAAAGTCTTCCGCTGTTACTACTGCTGATGCATCCGATAAACGTCAACAAAAACCAGATTCAACTTCATCTACTTCAACTCTAGCAACAACTGTCACTGCTGATGGAAACTTCGAATTTGTAAATATTTTTAAATTCCTTTTATTTTGATTTATACATATTTTTAAAAAAGAAAATAAAAAAATATAAAACCAACAAAAAGAAAATAGAAAAATATAAAATCTTTAAAAACAAAATATAAAATCAGAAAATTTCAAAAATACCAAAAAGAATCTTCTCGAGATGTCTCTTGGAATCGATAACATTTACGTACCTAGAAAAGTTGATTAACATCGACACGGACGTGTAAAGGAAGTTCGACCAAGAGTTTTAAATCCTTTCAAAACATGTCATTTCTAAATTTTTCTCACAATGACTTATGTACATTTCAGTACATAACTCAGACCCGAATGTCATAGGGAAGTGTACGTTTAGTGCGCTTACTATAAAAATAAAAGAGAAGTCTTCTATCATGTGTTTTAAAAACTGTTGAACACAATTTTTCAAAAGAACTTTTCAATGTCAAAAAGACTACAATATATTTTGTGGTATCTTTCCATGAAAAGTGGTATTTGTTAAAATTGTGTGTTCGACACTCCCTTCCTCGAACAAGTTTCAAAATTGTGGTACCAATAATGTCATTTTATGTGGATCAATTTTTGAGGGGGAGCTTTTAAAACAAAGCCTTTTTAATGTTTTGGATACACCTCATAAATGTCAATTTTATGTATCCAAACACATTTTGTGAAATTAAAATGTGGAAATTACAATGTCAATTAATAATATACATTGTTCTCTAAGGCATCTCACTCTGTCTTCAACATTTTGTGGTGTCATATCAATTTTTCATTCCAATGTCAATTTTTAATAAACATTGGTATCCCACATATACTGTTGAAGGGGAGCAATCAGAAAATGAATTCATGTAATATCGTGGCATAATATTTCTCCCCATGGAATTTTTCATGTCATAAATTTTAATCAATTGGTATTTCAAATACTAAATGTTTTATTATTTAAAATATAAGGAGAAAATGTGATTAAAATATGATATAAAAGAATGTGATCTTTAAGACTCCAAGTGCAACTCTTTCCTTCATGTGCTAAACAATTTCGAATCTCGGAGCACATATGTAAGGGGAGTATTTGAAAATAAAAATGTCAAAAAATGGTTTTATGGTTCGATCTCATACCCAACAACCTATTAATCTCACGACGATTCTGAAGTCATAAGGTGGTTAAGGTTAGGTATAAGTCCTATGATCCAACCAGAACCGCAGGGATCTACCCAAGGACAATTCATAGTTAGAAATAGCAATCCTTAGGTATGATTGGAAAAGAATGAGTATAAGGGAAAAATGCCGACTAAGATTAAGCTAACACTGGAACAATCACAACAGGGTGTTAGTGATGATGTTTTGGTAAGCATTGAAGGGGTTGAAGAATTAAAAAGAAATGTATGGATAAAGGGTGAAAAGAAATGTTGTATATCCTTTATCATAACACGGGGTCGATTCTTAGACTTGACTAGTTTCTAAAGAGAGAAACACATGAGAGAGTTTTTCTAGTGAGAGAAAATGTGTTTTTGTAAGAAAAGAATAAATGACTAGCTTACCTCTTCCAAAGTTGGAAGAGGCTTATATAGTACTTACAATATACCGGGTATTAGTACCCGACTTAATACCAAAAATCATACTATTAACTATTAAACTACGAGCTATAATAAACAGTAAAATACACGGGGTGACCGAGTCTTTTTCTAATATCTAACAATCTCCCCCTAAGGGAGGTCACCCCTGAAAATACACAACTTAATCACTTCAGTCTTTAGCTCGTAGACATTTGATATCTTGTACATTTGGGATAGTGATCTTTTGATTCATCATAGACTTGTCTTTAATTGTGATCTTGAGCTTTCTTGAGATCATCACCCAAACATAATCTTACATCATCTTATAATGGATCGCCATCTTGTGCACTTGTGAAGAAATACATGATATCAGAGTTTGCGGAAGCTTTGACACCTTTATGAGGTCTTTCATAACATCATAACAAGTGTAGGTCGTGTCTGAGCATTCGGTTATTCACTTGATATCTCAGGTGCTGGGAATTTCCATCTCCATCTCCATCTTTAAGATATCCTGTAATGAAACAGTTAGCAATAAAGAGAAAATTGATTTGAAAAGTCAGTCTAAGTGTTTCTTATGAAAGAATTTTGTAACACTTCGAGAGTTTGGATTGTTTGTCAAATGATCAATAACCGTCAATTCTTATACTGGAACAAGTTTGATTCACACAGAATCGCACCATCGTTTCTTTCCAGTTGACACAAGTTTGATTCTTGTAAAATCGCACAAGTCACCTACCAAGAGCTTGTTTGATGTTGGCTCTAGCAGGATTTCCATCTTCATTGTGAAAAACCATCGTTTCACTCGGATGTTCTGGCAATATCACAAGGATAATGCGTAGGACTCTTTGGATAGACTTGTTTCCACAGTGTGTGAAAGACAAGAGAATTGGATATGTGTCCTAACGAGATTAATTGACGATCTCTTGGCTCTAGACTCAATAGTGCGTTTTGGTTCTAGTAATCGGAGGCTGGAGCTGACTGCCACCTGTTCAATATCAACTAACTCGGAGTGAGAAAGTCAATAGATAACGTGTTTAGTCTCCGTGAGAAATGAAACAGAAATCTTTTGAAAGATTCTGAGTGGCTAGGGAGGGTTGTGCATTGCATCACTGGGTCCATGATGTCGATCTTCAATGTCAGCAATCATCTTAGTGATTCTGGCAGCATATGTATTGACCCGGTTTCTGCCTAAGTGTATGGAGGGCTTCTTTCTTTACACCCTTTATCTTTACAATTCTTTTTAATTCTTCAACCCCTTCAGTGCTTACCGAGACTTCATGACTAGAACCTTGTTGGGTTTATTCCAGTACTAGCTCCATCTCAGTCGGCACTTTTCCCTTATTCTCGCTTTTACTCCTTTTACATGTCATACCTAAGGACTTCTACACTAACTAGTGGATTGTCCCTGGGTAGATCCCTCCGGTTATGGCTGGATCATTGGGAATAGTACCTAACCTTACCAACCTTATAACTCCAATTAAGTAAAATGCATGGTCGGTCTTTTGGTACAGTTCTCCTTTCCATAAAACCAATTGAAAATTCAATTAAGGTACTTATGATATAAATATCAAAGCGTTTAGTACCTCGATCGTTTTTGATTTTTTCAGAAACGCTCCCCCTCAAAATGTGCTTCGGTATTCGAAATTGTTTAGCACGTTTGGGCGGAGTATATGAGTCCTAATAATCACGGTTATTATTATACACATATTTTAATCACATTTTCTCCCCTTATCAAAAATTTTAAACCCTTTGACATTTTGGATATCAATTGATTTAAATATGTTATAAAATTTGGGAGAAAAGTGTGGCCTTAATTCGCAAGTCGTGTAAGAAACCCCGGCTCAGTTAGATACCTGCGCAGGAAAGAAAGTGGGCTGAGCTTACAAAGCCCAGTGAAACGATATATATAATCGATTGCAAAAGTAACGGAAATCAAAAGGATACGTACAAGGTCAAAGGGTATCACAAGACATGATCAATGAAATACAAACATAGGTAAGTCATTCAGAAGATCAAATCATAGTGTCAAAGATAGATGAATATAGAATCAAAAAAAAAAACAATTTTTTGGTTTCAATCACCAAGCCCAAACAAATCATATCATAGTAACCATGGAGTCATGAGCTCCAAATGTGAAAGACGTGGATTGCACCCAAACATCAGTCACCAAATATCCAAATATCATAATGGTCATATCAATCGAATTCAAACAATCTAGGAATGCATCCATGCGCCCCTTAAACAAATAAATAATTCTTCATAATGCGATATAATATCGGAATGGGGGACGGACGTGAGAAATCACTAACTCCACATGAGTCATGCCAAAGGTGCATCAATGACACGACCATGTTACCTTCATGGCTAGGAAACAAATAGTGGCTCGGGTCTCAAACTGAAGGGTTCAAAGCAAAGTCATATCAAAGTTCATTTCAAAGGGATCATAGCAAAGGTTCAACGGTAAGGTTCAAATATCAAAGTAGGCATAGCAGGTTCAAATAGAAACATAATGACAAGATCATATAAGGAACCAAATAAAAGTCAGAGCAAAATGAAGCAAAATCACCTTAGGTAATCAAAGGATAGAGAGGAATATGTCATGAGAAACCTTTACGATAGGTTCCAGAATATCTGTTCCTTATTCGAAGCAAAGCAATACTCAAAGGAAAACCACAGGAATATCAAAATCACTCCTCTTGATGCGTAACCGTAAGGAAATGATGAATTCGAATTACAAACCATTCATTTAAGTTATACTTTCTATTTTTAGTAACTTTCCATTTTTAGTAACTTTCCATTTTAGTAATTTCATTTTTAGAATTTTCAATTTTTGTAGCTTTTCTATTTTTATGTAAGTATTCAAAACTAGTAATATTCATCATTTGGAGATTCTATAAGTATTTTGAATAGATTTAGGGACTTCAGTTATGCCAACCTTACAAGTTTAGGGTTAAATATGACAACTTTCCATATTTTAGGGTTTAATATACAAAATCAATAATTTTCAAGGTTAAAAGTGTAAATATCAGAGTTTCACATTTTTTTCAGATTATACCTTCCATTTTCTGTATTTACAAGTCAAACCTTTAATTTTTAATATTTATACTACATAATATAACCTATTTACTTATGTTTACAAAATTATATAAACCATCTCTTTAATAAACCATAATTTTACCAAAACCCCAAGTCCTTATAGATTCAAATATGACAATTCATATTTTTTTACATTAAATACTAACCAAACCTTCAACTTTTCAGAATTTACAATTTCAGTCCCTCTATTTTAATTAATTACTTTCTAATTACTTATTATATGTAATTAACCATTTTAATCCAAAAAATTTCAATATGACATTTTTACCCCAAATTATTTTATAAAGTATTATTAAAATATAATAACATGTCTAAAAAGACCCATAGTTTTTAGAAAATTACCAAAACAAGTCCTTATACGTTTTAAAATCACAACTTAGGCTACAAAATAAATTCACAAAACCATAATTTATTTTCCCCAATCACAAACACAAATTATTATTTAAAAGTATTGGCATTAATTCACCTGGAAAATTATCAAAAACCCTAACCTAATTTTTATTCTGTCCTTTTTCCTTATTTTTCGAAAATCGGTAGACACAAGTAAAATCTCCAATAATTATTTGAATTCACTTCTCCAAATTTTTCCACAATATTTCTGAGTTATATTGTGATATGTCAACCTTAGAAAAATATAAAATCAAATGTACAAAACGGTTTTAAGGCCGATTTCATAATTACTAGAAATTAGGGTTTCGAATTTGATTTTATTTATAAAAGCAAAAATAAAATGCATGACACATTTTCCCAGGTTTTTATGGATTAATATGATGATAATGAGTGTATAAAAAGATACCTTTGATGATTCTTGATGATTTTATGATTTATTAGTACCAGGTTGATAATTCGAACCAAAATAATAACCACGATCGAACCAATACACCATCTAACTTCCCACTATTTTTCCCACACTCCTTGACCTTCAAATCACCTTAGAAAAATCGTGCAAGCCCTTGGAAAAATTCTATGCCGTCACTTTTGGTTTTATTAGGGTTTCGGATCTTGTTTTTAGGGATTTATCAAATGAAGATGAATAAAAGTGTTAAATAGAATATGCCGAGGTTAGGCTTTCAAAAATGAGTTTAAATCAGATTAAAACTTGCCAATTTATTTAGTATTTATCCTATTTTATTTAGCTTAATTTGTAAAGTTATAATTAAATAAATATTAACTAATTTCGGCAAAAGTATACATATATAAATATTAATTATTTTCTTATATAACATAGGTATTAAATTCTTATAAAAATTTCATAATTGCTATATATTGTATTTTCATAATTTTTTTTTACACTTAATGAATTTTATTTAAGCTTTTATGAAATTTTCTTGAATTAGGGGTATTTTGGTAATTTTACACTTGTTGAGATTTTAGGTTTTACAACTTCTTCCCCTCTAAAAAAAAATTTTCGTCCTCGAAAATTGAAATGAACCGGAATGAAAACGAAATGAGAACGAAACGAAAACATACCGAACTAGACAAAGAAATGAGGATAACTAGCTCGAATAGATTCTTCGGTCTCCCAGGTAGCCTCACGCTCTGGGTGATTCTTCCAAAGAATCTTCACAAAAGGAATGACTTTGTTTCTCATGACTCTCTCTTGACGATCTAGAATGGATTCAGGTTCTTCGGACAAAGACATATCAGGCTGAATCTGATCAAAAGGATAAGATGCGACATGCAAAGACATCGTGAATGTGCGATAACTGCGAAGGAAGCGCCAGACGGATCGAAAACCTCTCCTTACGTTCCAAAGTCTCAAACGGACCAATGAATCGAGGACTGAGCTTGCCATTGATCCCAAAACGTTTAACTCCTCTGAATGGCGAAACTTTCAGAAATACGCTATCTCCAACTTGAAACTAAGAAGTTCGGAGTACCATGCAGTCTAAACGATTTCTGTCGAAAATTTTCGCCAACTTACTATTCCATAGTTCTTTCCGAAATGGGTAAGAAATGAGCAGACTTGGTTAGACGGGTCAAAACCACCCAATCGCTCATGTCTTTCTGAGTAGTAGGTAAACCAGTAACAAAAATCATGGAATTCATCCATTTCCAAATAGGAATCTCCAAACGGCTGTAAACAAACATAGCCCTCTATGTCAATACTTGACCTGCTGACATGTCAATACATTTGGATACAAACGTAGCCACATCTTGCTTCTGCCATTCCACCAAAAGTATTATTTCAAATCTAATGTACATCTTGGTTGAACCTGGATGAATGTAAAATGGAGAACTTTGAGCTTCCGTCTATACCTTCTCGCGAAGCGCTCTGATCATTAGGAACACATAGCCTATTTCAAAACCACACCAACACCGTCATATATCAACATGAACTCAGGTATGTTTACCGTCTTCATACATTATCGCACAATAGCCACAATTCACCGTCGTCCCTTTAAGCTATATTTGATCTGTAGCATGCAGGTAGACTCTATCCTAATACACGCCCAATTGCACTCAGAACCTCGTTAACACATAGCTCAACATCCCAAACGCTCTAAATCACGAAGGATTATGGAATCAAAACAAGCTTATCTTTCCCAGATTTCGACTAAGTGCGTCTGGCAACCACCCTTAGCCTTGCCCGGATGGTAATGGATGTTAGTGTTCATAATCTTTCAGAAGTTCCAACATCTTTCTGTCTCATGTTAAGTTCTCGCTGAGTGAAAAATATATTTGAGAATCTTATGTTATGTAATATATCAACAAGCTTCACACATACAGATAGTGTCTCCAGATCTTCAAATGCCAAAAACCACCGCAGCTAACTCAAGATCAGGGTGGATAATTTACCTTCATAGGCTTCAGCCTGCTTGAAGCAGTAGGCGGATCACCTTCCCATGTATGCATCAAAACACAACCCAATACTTTCCTTTGATGCACACTGTATATCTGAAACCACCGGAAACCTGATGAAGAGTCATATCGGAGCAGACCCAATCTGTTTCAATTCTCAAAAAACTTCTCTGACGCTCATCGGTCACAAAACTTCTCTCCCTTTTCTCATCAGCTGGGTAGAGTAAAGCTAATCGGGGAGATAACCCTCAACAAAACGTCGGTAATAGCAGCAAGCCAGAAAACTTTCTCACTTCTGTCACCGTAGTAGTCTCGGCCATTTGGTGATAGCTCAACCTTCGATGGATCATAATGATGCCGTCTGTAGATACAATTTGGTGACCATGGAAACGCGACTTGCTGTAACCAGACTCGCACTTTGAAAACTTCGCATACAATTCTTCTGTCTAAGAATCTCAACATAATCGTAGATGTCGCTCATACTCTTTTCAGATTGGATTAAACGAGGATGTCGTCGGGAAATCAATAACATACTTATCAAGGGTACTCGTGGAAAAATTACGGTTCATCAAATCCATAAACACGGCAGGAGCTTTAGTCAGAACCGAACGGCATAAACAAGAACTCGTAGTGGCCATAAGAGTACGGAAAGTAGTCTTAGAAATATCCTGCTCTCTCACACGAAGTGGTGATAACCAGATGCAGATCAATTTAGAATAATATTTGGCCCCTTCGCAGTTTGGTCAAAACAAATCGTCGATCGCGGAAGAGGATAGCGTTACGAATGTAATACGGCTGAGTTCGCGGTAATCAATGCTCAAGCGCATGGCCCATACTTCCCTTCTTAACAAATAAGACTGGTGCACCCAAGGCGAAACATGGGTCTATTAAAGCCTTCTCCAACTCTCCTATAACTGCTCCTTTTAATCCTTTACAATTCACAGATGCCATAACGATACGGAGCTTTGAGATTAGGTTCAGCACGCGGGAATTAACTCATATGCAATTCATCTCTCTATCCGGAGGAGTCAGGACAGTTTATCGCGGAAAACATCAGCGAATTCACGAACAAAAGAAAGATTTTCAATATTAGGACTATCACAGATGGTCCATAACAGAAGCCAGAAAACCTCTGGCACCCATGAGAAATCCAAAGGTACGTGCCTTATAGCAGAGATGAGCTTAACGGACTTAAGCAGGTGAGGGATAACCATGATAAACAAATCAGGTTGGACGGAATGTTACATAAGATCCAGTCCTTGCATAGCGTCTCAATGGGTAGCTCGATGAGAAGCCAACAATCCATGGCAAGAATCACATAGATGTCGAGCTATGGATTGGAAGTAAATTCGCCAGGATGAATACGATAATCAAAACGTAGAGGGCGTTAACATCAATCCACGGTCATTAAGCATATTGTGTCTTCTTGGGGTGAAATGATTACACGTTCAATTAATGGTGTAGGAGTCATATTAAGTTTCTACGGGTAGTTCAACATTGATGATCGAGAAAACGGTTAGCAAAACGAAAACAAGTAGGTTACGGAAAAGAAGTTAGCAAAGGACCTAATGTCTACCTAATCCTCACTGGTCATAGCATAAGCTCTAAGGTCATAAGACCGTATGATAAACCTGGTTTGATATCATAAATTGTAACGCCCCGACCCAAAAGGGTAGAAGTATTACAAATATGGTGTGACATCAAAGGCATACATAATCATAACACAAGCATAAACAGCGGAAGTCTTAAATAAATAACCAAAGGAAATAAGTCAACATGACTTAAGGTACATAAGTTCTTAAAGGACAGACATATCCAAACGAAATAACCGAAATAACGAATGTCTTGAAAAGAAACAATTCATATATCAAAACTAAGATCTCTAGGGTAAGTCCACACTCAGCACTCATATCCCGAAAGCAAACCCCAGCTCCTAGCTTAGATACCTGCGCAGGAAAAGAAAGGGCCGCTGAGCTTACAAAAGCCAGTGACAGACTATAATATAATCGAATGCAAAAGATAACGAAATACAAAGATACGATACAAGGTACAAAGGGTATACAAGACATGATCAAAGAAATACAACAGAAGGTAAGACAAATCAGCAGATCAACTCATAGTGTAAGATAAGGAATGAAAGCATAGATTACATTTTGTTCAATCCACAAGCCCAACAAATCATATACATTGTAACCATGGGGGGAGTCATGGGGGGGGAAGCTCCAAATGGTGAAAAGAGTGGATTGCACCCAAAACATCAGTCACCAAATATCCAAATATCATATGTCATACTCCATCGATTACAAAAAAACAAATCTAGGATGCATCCATGCCCCCTTAAACAAATAATAATCTTTCATAAATGCGCATTTAATATCGAATGGGGGACGGCGAGAGAAATCACTAACTCACACATGAGTCATGCCAAAGGTGCCATCAATGACTCGCCCATGTTCCTTCATGGTAGGAAAAAAATAGTGGCTCGGGTCTCAAAATGAAAGGGTTCAATAGCAAAGTCAAATAAAGTTCATACAAAGTTCATTTCAAAGGGTTCATAGCAAAGGTTCAATGTCAAAGTTCAAATATCAAAGGTAGCATAGCGGGTTTCAAAGTAGAAACTAATAACGATCCATATAAGCGAACTAAAATAAAAGGCTCAGAGCAAATGAAGCAAATCACATAGGTTAATCAAGATAGAGAGGAAATATGTCATGATAAAACCTTAACGATAAGGTCGAATATCTGTATCTTATTCGAAGCAAAGCAATACTCAAAGAAACACACAGGAATATCAAAATCACTCCCTCTTGACGAACCTAAAGAAATGGATGAATTCGAATTACTCACCATTCATTTAAGTTTACTTTCTATTTTTAGTACTTCATTTTTAGTAACTTTCCATTTTTAGTAACTTTCCATTTTTAGTACCTTTCTATTTTTAGTAAGTTTCAAAATAGTATTATTCATCATTTGAGATTCTATTAAGTATTTGAATAGCTTAGGACTTAATATGCAACCTTACAAGTTTAGGGTTAAATATGACAACTTTCCATATTTTAGGGTTTAATATGCAAAATCAACAATTTCAGGTTAAAAGGGTAAATATCAAAGTTTCACATTTTATTCAGATTATACCTTCCATTTTCTGTATTTACAAGTCAAACTTATTTTTACTTAATTTACATATTTAGCCCTTTTGGATATATTAATTTATTTAAAAACAATATCTTTTTATCCAAAATTACAAAACAGTCCTTATAGATTCAAATAGACAAATTCATATTTTATACATTAAATACTAACAAACCTTCCACTTTATTTTTTTCTAGAATTTACATTTTTGTCCCTCTATTTAATTTAATAATTTCTAATTACTTATTATATGTAATTAACCATTTTAATCCAAAATAATATCAATATGACCTTTTATACCCCCCAAATTATTTTATACAGAATATATTAAAAATATAATACATGTCTTAAAAACAAACCCATAGTTTCAGGAAATTACAAAAACAAGTCCTTATACTTTGAAAAATCACAATTCGCTAACAAAATAAATTCAACAAAACCTAATTTAATTTTTCTCAATTACAAAATCCACAATTATTATTTCAATCATTGAATTTAATGCACCTGAAAAATTATCAAAACCTTAACCCTTATTTTATTCCTTCCTTTTTCCTTTATTTTTGAAATCGAAAAACACAAGTAAATCATCAATAATTTTCGAATCACTTCCAATTTTTACCAACAATGTTTCTGAAATTATATGTGATATGAAAAACCTTTATAAAAAATATAATATCAATGTACAAATGGTGTTTAAGCCGATTTCATAATTACCTAGAAAATTAGGTTTCGAATATGATTTAATTTATAAAAAAAATAAAATGCATGAATCTTTTTCCAGGTATATGATGAATATATGTGATAAATGAGATATAAAATACCTATGATGATTCTTGATGATTTTATGATTTAATGTACCCGATTGCTTAATTCGAACCAATAATAACCACGATGAACCAATACTCCACAAACTTCCCATATTTTTCCCTCACTCTTGACCTTTCAAATACCTTATAAAATCATGCAAGCCCTGGAAAAATTCTATGCATCACTTTTGGGGTATATTAGGGTTTCGGGATCTTGTTTTATGGATTTATCAAATGAAGATGAATAAAAGGATTATAATAGGAATTGCGAGTTTAGGGGCTTTCAAACTGAGTTAATCAGATTATAAGGACTTGCAATTTATTTCAGTATTATCCTATTTTATTTAGATTAATTTGTAAGTTATAATTAAATAACTATAAACTAATTTCGGCAAAAGTTACTATATAAATATTAATGATTTTCTTATATAACATAAGGTTATTTTAAATCTTACAAAATTTCATAATCAATCTTATAATGTATTTTCTTAATTTTCTAACAATTTAAATGAATTTTATTTAAGCTTTTAAGAAATTTTCTTGAATTAGGAGTATTTCGGCAATTTTACACTTGTTGAGATTTTTTGGTTTTACAATATAACTATCAAAGTGTTTAGTACATGATTGTTTTTGCTTTTTAGAAACGCTCCCCCTCAACATGTGCATCGGTATTCGAAACTGTTTAGCACATGTTGGTGGAGAATACACTTGAGTAATATGATCACATTACATATTTTAATTACATTTTCTCCCCTTATCAAAAATTTCAAATCATTTGACATTTTGGATATCAATTGATTTAAATATGTTATAAAAAATTAGGAGAAAAGTGTGCCAATTATTCACAAGCCTTGTTTGGAACAGATTAATGCTCCCCCTTAATCGTTGAGGGAAATATAAGATAGTACTGAGTACAGTAATTTGAAAGATTTTGAATTTACTAAGAAATTCTTGAAGATTTGTACTCAAGCACTATTTATATTGGCCTATATTTAAGTCTACACTACACATTTACATATTCACAAGATTATGTATGAGACAGGACCTGAATATGTTCAAACCAAAAATGACATAGTCATTTTGTCCATGTTAGCAATCAACAGTCTGTAGTCCGTCTCGATACTCTCCTTTTGGAAGTTGTCTTAGCTTCCCCTTGAATCAGCAATCCTTTCTTGAGTAGATTCAAAGCCTTCTTGCAATTCGCATTAAGAAGACTTGAAGTCTGAGCCAAATCTTTGAAGTACGCAATTAATTCGAAAACCGCAAACACCAAAGTCCAATTAGTCTCGGATGTCTAAATTTTCTCATTAACTGATAGTGTTGATATAAATGAAACTACCAAGTCAATAAGTCCGGATATCTCAATTATTCCCTCTCAGGTCAGACGAACTGATAACACCTAGGATAACTAAGTCCAAATGTACACTCTTCTTTCTATCGGATTACTGGATAACTAGAGGAAGTATCATACCAATCTATGTACCTCTTTGATCAAAATTTTCTACTCTTTAAAAACATTGCTTGTGGATTGACTGTTAAAGGAAGCATTAATTGAAATCAGTAGAACCAATCTTCTCACGCTCTAATCAATCTTCTGTCAACAACATTTCCTGATAATTAACTGATGCATACCATAAATGGACAAGATATTCTTCTCCTATGTGGTTGGAATAGCGCACGGAAGTAACCACGATAAAACACTCCCCCAGATTTTCTCTGTGGTGGAGACATTGTCTTCCCGGATAGCCTACAATTAAATAAGGGCTATGGATTCTATTCAACGTGTAGTTGTTGTTACCTTTCAGTGTATTTACTCTTCCCTTGATATTTTTGATACCTCACATCAGAAAAATTCTTTTATGCAATGATAAGTGTAGATTAAATATCTATTTATGCTTAAAATACCCAATTAAACCCAAAAAAGACAAAAATGCAAAAATTATGCTTGTATTTATGTTTTGTGTGTGCAGGTACGGTTAAGTCAAAAATCACAGAATACAGTCAAAATCAAGCAAACAACGGAAACGGATTCAGAGTGTACAAAAAGAAGCCAAAGAAGCCAGCCTTCGCCCCAAACCTTAGCTAAAAATCCTTTTATAACATACACCAAGGTCAATCTTGAAATTCAAAAGTTATTTTATAACTATGAAATGGAATCAAAAAGGAAAAGGACTGAAATTGCCGACGAGGCAAAGTCCAACTGAATTTTACCACGTACTCAGTTATAAAAGGCGGGTAACTCCAAACACTATCATCGTCTTCCGTTTTTAACTCATGTAAAACAAGGTCAATATGAATTAAAGGTGGCGTTGGTAAATTCAAGGAGCTTAAGCACAAATGCAAGGACCAAATTAGTCTTAATAAGGGGTTACTTTATCTAGTCCAAGTCAATGCCACGTTAGCCATGGTGAAAGCACAAAATTATGTGGGTTTTGTGCTAAACTCACTCACAAAAACTAACACAAACGTCACATCAGAGAATGACACGCTGGCAATCCTAGGTGTGACACAAGGTGTTCCAAATGACTACAATTGATGATCAAAATGATTAAGAAATGATGGCCATGATTAAAAAGTTTGGAGAGCAGGCAAGGAGGATCCTAGAAGCTTCAGCTTGGCACTATAAAAAGGCCTCACTTCTCATACACATACCACCTAGTTTTTTAGTCGAGTCTCTCTTTTTTGATCTTTCTTTTTAGTAATTTTTATATTAATTTCGTAATTTTACTTAAATGTTTTTGTAATCTTCTTTCTAAGTGATGTTAATTTCAGTTTTACATTTAATGAAAATTAGTTTTAATTTTCATAAGTCTTTTTTTTCAACCTTTAAGCTTCTTAATAGCCTATTTGTCTCATTAAGCTATAAGCTTCATATTAAGCTCTTTCTGTCATATAGCTGGAATAGAGTTGTTTGAATTTCAAGAATAATCTTACCTAAACGTAAATTCAGTTAAATTATTATGGTTTAATTGGATTAGAGCTTTTTGAAGGGGATCTTAAATTGAAGTGATTCCAAGGACTTATACTCTAGCTTAGTCAGAAGCTAGGGAGCTTGTTGCTGCCTTAATTGGTTCCTTTTGTTTAGCTAAAGGATCAGTAAGTTTCTCTTTCACTCTTCTCTTATTCTGTTTAAGTTGCTTAGTTTAGTTTATATGAGTAATATTGCTTATTTGGCTTATTCTTTTGCTTATTAGTGGTTTAATTATCTCTTCTTAGTACTTATTAGGTGTTTGTAACTAATCTGTTTTTGACTTATATAGTTATGGATCATTAGTTTTTAATTTCTGTATTAAAACTCTTAAATTCCACTTATATTAGTTTAAATAGTTTAGAATCTTAGATTAAGGCTTATTCAGTTGTTTAATCATGATTATTAAGTTTGTTTTAAGCTAGTTTTTATCTGGTATTTAGTTTTTGTTCATTAGATTTCTCTTAAAAAGCTTTTCTCAAATCTGTTATAATGATTAAGTAGTGTTTGGTTAAGTGCAATCTCAATTTGCACTAGCAGTACTAACCTCAGTTAGTACTGCTGAATCTTTACACTACCAGTACTAACCATAAGTTAGTACTGTTAGCTTAAATTTCAGTAGGATTAAGTTTAGTTTCAGCTTATTAAGAATTTAGTTTCAGTTTTCATTATTTAGCGTAAATTCATAGAATTATTTTGTCCTTAAAAGTCGATTGCATTAGCTGTATTTCACTTGAATCGTACTGCTGAATTTTTTCACTAGCAAGTTTTACTGCTGTGTAAAAATTAAGCTTCTTTCAAGTGAAAAATAACTGCTAATGCAATTCGACTTTTAAGGACAAAAATAAGCTATGAATTAAGCTAATAATGAAAATGAAACTAAATTCTTAAAATAAGCTGAAATAAACTTAATCCTACTGAAAATTTTAACTAACAGTACTAACTTATGGTTAGTACTGGTAGTGTAAAGGTTCAGCAGTACTAACTGAGGTTAGTACTGCTAGTGCAATGAGATTGCACTTACCACAACATACTTAATCATATAACAGATTTGAAAAGCTTTTTTTAAGAGAAAAAATCTAATATGAACAAAAATAATACTAGATAATGAAAACTTGCTTAAAACAAATTAATAATCTTGATTACAACTGAATAAAGGCCTTAATCTTAAGATCTAAATATTTAAAACTAATATTTTTGGATTTTATGAGTTTTTATGACAGAAATTAGTAACTAATGATCTATAACTATTTAAGCAAAAACAGATAAGGACAAACAACTAAAAGTACTAGAGAGATATTTTAAACACTAAATAAAGCAAGAGATAAGCAAAAATATAGCAATATTAAGCATATAAACTAAAACTAAGCAACTTGAACTGAAATTAGAGAGAGTGTAAAGAGAACTTACTTGATCCTTTAGCTTAAAAAAGGAAACCAATTAAGGCAAAAAGCTTCAAGCTCCCTAGCTTATGAAATAAGCTAGGGAGTTAAGTGTCCTTGGGATCTCTTCCAAGTTAAGATCCCCTTCCAAAAAGCTCTAATCCAATTAGATCCATAATAGATTTAACTGATTTAAGGTTTAGTAAGATTAATTCTGAATTCAAACAGCTCTATTTCAGCTTATAGACTGAAAGAGCTTAATATGAGCTTATTGAGACAAATTGGCTTATTAAGAGAGCTTAAAGGTTGAAAATAAGAAGAGCCTTTATGCCAAATTAAAATAAAATTTCAGTATTGAAAACTGAATACATTTACTAGAAAAGAAGCATTACAAAAAACATTTAGTAAAATTTCGAAATTAAGCTAAAAATTACTAAAAAGAAAGATAAAAAGGAAAGAAGATTAGACTAAAAAACTAGGTGGTATGTGTGTGAGAAGTGAGGCCTTTTTATAGTGCCAAGCTGAAGCTTCTAGGTCCTCTTGCCTTGCTCTCCAAACTTTTAATCATGGCCAGTCATTTCTTTAAATTCATTTGATCATCAATTGTAGGTCGTTGGATCACCTTGTGACACCTGAGGATTTGCCAGCGTTTAGTGTCATTCTATGATTGTGACGTTTGTGTTAGTTTTGTGAGCGTGTTTAGCACGAAACCACATCATAGTTTTGTGCTTTCACCATTGGCTAACGTGGCATTGAGCTTGGAACTTGGAATAACGTATCAAAGTATCCCATTGATCTAGACTAATTTGTCCCTTGCATTTGTGCTTGAGCTTCCTTGAATTACCAAGCACCCTTTAATTTCTATTTGCCCCTTGTTTTACCATGACGGTGAAAAACGGGAAGAAGCACGATGAATAGTGTTTGGGTTACCGCCTTGTTTTATAACTGAGTACGGCGGGTAAAATTCAGTTGGACTTTGCCCTTTGGCAATTTAGTTCCCTTTTCTTTGTGATTCTCATTTCTAGGTTTAACTAAAACTTTGGAAATTTCAAGATTGGTTCCTTGTGGTTGTTATAATAGGAATTTTAGCTTTGGTTTGGGCCGAGGCTGCTTCTTTGGCTCACTTTTTGTACTCTTCTGTATCTCGTGTCCGTGTTTGCTTGATTTTGACTGTATTTCTTGTTGATTTTGACCTTATCCGTACCTGCTCTCTACAAAACATCAAATACAAGCATATTTTTGCCATTTTTTGTCTGTTTTGGGTTTAATGTGGGTTTTTTTAAGCTTAAAATTATATGTGTATTCTTTTTTTTTTATACATTATCTGTGCATATAGATTTTCTGATTGTGAGGTATCAAAAAATATCAAAAAAAAAGGGGGGAAGGAGTAAATACATGATAGCTACACACAACTACAGTGATAGAAATCATAAGGCACTTATTTAATTGTAGGGCTATTCCGGGAAAGTCAAATGTCTCAAACCCAGAGGAAATCAAGTGTTTATATCGTGTTACTTTCCGTGCGCTATTTCCAACCCACATCGGAGAAGAGATATCTTGTCATTTATGGTTTGCATCAGTTGAGATATCAGGGGAATTGTGTTGAAGAAGATTGATTAGAGCGTGGAGAGATTGGTTAATGATTCAATTATGCTTCTTTAACATGTCATCACCAAGCATGTTTTTAAAGGAGTGGAAATTTTTGATCAAAGAGGTACATATTGGTATGATAATTCCTCTAGGTTGTCAGTATCGATGAAAGAAAAGTGTACATTTGGGACTTAGTTGTCTTAGGTGTTATCAGTTCGTCTACTGAGAGGGAATAATTGAGATATCCGGGACTTAGTTGACTTTGGTGTTTCAATTTATATCATCACTATCATGTTAAGAGAAATTTAGACATCCGGGACTTAATTGACTTTGGTGTTGCGGTTTCGAATTAATTGCGTACTTCAAAGATTTAGGCGTTCAGACTTCAAAGTCTTTCTTAATGCGAATTGCCAAGAAGGCTTTGAAATTACTCATGAAAGGAATGTTTATTCAAGGGGAAGCTAGACAACTTCCAAAGGGGAGTATCGAGACGGGACTACAGACTGTGTTGCTAACATGGACAAAATGACTATGTCATTTTTGGTTTATAACATATTCAGGTCCTGTCTCATACATATCTTGTGAATATGTAAATGTGTAGTGTAGACTTAAATATAGGCCAATATAAATAGTGCTTGAGTACAAATCTTCAAGAATTTCTTAGTAAATTCAAAATCTTTCAAATTACTGTACTCAGTACTATCTTATATTTCCCTCAACGATTAAGGGGGAGCATTAATCTGTTCCAAACAAGGCTTGTGAATAATTGGCACACTTTTCTCCTAATTTTTTATAACATATTTAAATCAATTGATATCCAAAAATGTCAAATGATTTGAAATTTTTTGATAAGGGTGAGAAAATGTGATAAAATTACTGTAAGTGTCATATTACTCTAAGTGTATTCTCCACCAACGTGGCTAAACAGTTTCGTAATACCGATGCACATGTGAGGGCGGAGCGTTTTCTAAAAAGCAAAACAATATGTACTAAACACTTTGATAGTTATTATTGTAAAACCAAAAAAATCTCAACAGTGTAAAATTGCCGAAATACTCTAATTCAAAGAAAATTTCTTTAAGAATGCTTAAATATAAAATTCATTTAAATGTTAGAAATTATGAAAATACAATATATGACAATTATGAAATTTTGTAAGATTTAAAATACCTTATGTTATATAAGAAAATAATTAATATTTATATATGTATACTTTTGCCGAAATTAGTTAATATTTATTTAATTATAACTTAACAAATTAAGCTAATTAAAATGGATTAAATACTAAATAAATTGGCAAGTCTTATAATCTGATTTAAACTCATTTTGTAAGCCCCTAAACTCGGCATATTCCTATTATAACTCTTTTATTCATTTTCATTTGATAAATCCTAAAAACAAGATCCCGAAACCCTAATAAAACCAAAAGTGATGGCATAGAATTTTTCCAAGGGCTTGCACGATTTTTCTAAGGTGATTTGAAGGTCAAGGAGTGTGGGAAAAATAGTGGGAAGTTTGTGGAGTGATTGGTTCGATCGTGGTTATTATTTGGTTCGAATTAAGCAACCGGGTACTATTAAATCATAAAATCATCAAGAATCATCAAAGGTATTTTTATATCTCATTTATCATCATATTAATTCTAATACTACCCTGGGAAAAATGTTCATGCATTTTATTTGATTTTATAAATTAAATCATATTCGAAACCCTAAATTTTAGGTAATTATGATATCGCGCTTTATACACCATTTGTACATTTGATTTTATATTTTTTAAGGTTTTTAATATCTCATATAATTCAGGTACTATTGTAGGAAAAATTTGGAAGGTGATTTTCGAATAATTATTGGAGATTTTACTTGTGTTTTCGATTTCAAAAAATAAGGAAAAAGGAAGGAATAAAATTAGGGTTAGGGTTTTGATAATTTTTCCAGGTGCATTTAATGCCAATGATTGAATAATAATTGTGTTTGTGATTGGGGAAAATTAAATTAGGGTTTTGTGAATTTATTTGTTAGCCGAATTGTGATTTTAAAGTATAAGGACTTGTTTTGTAATTTCTGAAACTATGGGGTCTGTTTTAGACATGTTATTATATTTATTAATTCTGATTAAATATTTTGGGGGGTATATATGTCTTTTTGATTTATGTTGAATTTAAAATGGTTAATTTACATATAATACAGTATATTAGAATTAATTAATTAATAAGAGGGACTAAATTTGTAAATTCTAAAAAGTGGAAGGGTATTGGTTAGTATTTAATGATAAAATATGAATTTGGTTCATATTTGAATCTATAAGGATTGTTTTGTAATTATGGATAATTAAAGATGATTGTTTAAATAATTAATAAACCAAACGGGCTAAATATGTAATTATGTAAAATTAAGGGTTTGACTTGTAAATTTCAGTAAAATGGATGGTATAATCTGATTGAATGTGAAATTTGATATTTACCCTTTTAACCTTGAAAAATGTGATTTTGTATAGGAAACCTAAAATATGGAAGTTGTCTTATTTAACCCTAAATTGTAAAGGTTGGCAATATTAAGTCACCTAAGCTATTCAAAATACTTAATTGAATCTCCAAATGCATGAATATTACTAAATGTTGGAAAACTTACTAAAAATAGAAAGGTACTAAAAATGGGAAAAGTACTAAAAATGGAAGTTACTAAAAATGGAAAGTTACTTAAAAATAGAAAGTATAACTTAATGAGTATGGTTTGTAATTCGAATTTCATCATTTCTTTAGGTATCGGTCAAGAGGGAGTGATTTTGTTATTCCTGTGGTGTTTCTCTTGAGTATTGCTTTGCTTCGGAATAGATACAGATATTTGACATTATCTGTTAAGGTTTATATGACATATTCCTCTCTGTATTTTGATTACCTATGTGATTTGGATTCATTTGCTCTATGAGACTTTTATTTAGTTCTATTTTAGTTCTGTTATTATGTTCTATTGAACCCTGCTATGCTACCTTTTGATATTTGAACCTTTGACATGTACCTTTCGCTTATGATCCCTTTGAAAAATGAACTTTGATATGACTTTTACTTTGACTTTGCTGTTGAACCCTTAGGTTTGAGACCGGAGCCACTATTTTTTGTCCTAGCCATGAAGGTAACCATGGCGTGTCATTGATGCAACCTTTGGCATGACTAATGTGTGAGTGAGTGTTTTTACGCCGTCTTTCCCCATTCGATTATTATATTGCGCATTATGAAGATTATTATTTGTTTTAAGGGGGCTATGGATGCATCCTAGATTTGTTTTTGTAGTCGATGGATTATGACATTATGATATTTGATATTGGCGATGTCTGATGTTTTGGGTGCAACTTTCCACTTCTTTCATCATTTTGGAGCTTGACTCCTGGTTTTACTATGATATGATTTGTTTGGTCTTGGTGATTGGAATCTAAATTTAAATTACTAATGATTCATCTTTCTTACACTATGATTTGGATCTTCTGACTTTTGTTCTTTACCTTATGTTGTATTTCTTTGATCATGTCTTGTGATACCTTTGTCCTTGTATCGTATCTTTGATTTCCGTTATCTTTTGCATTCGATCTATATATATATGTTCACTGGGCTTTGTAAGCTCAGCCGCACTTTCTTTTTCCTGCGGCAACGGTTTCTAAGATAAGGACGATTGGGGTTGCTTTTGGGATATGTGTGCTGAGTGTATAGACTTCTTCCCTAGAGATCTTAGTTTTGATATATGAATTGTTTCTTTTCAAGACCTTCGTTATTTCGGTTATTTCGTTTGGATATGTCTGTCTTTTAGAAACTTATGTACCATTATGTCATGTTGACTTATTTTCTTTGGTTTTTTATTTTAGACTTCGTGTTTATGCTGTGTTATGATTATGTATGCTTTTGATGTCACCACCTTATTTGTAATAACTTCTACCCTTTGGGGTCGGGGCGTTACAATTTATGATATCAGAGCCAGGTTAATCACGACGAGGTCTTTTTGACCTATAGAGCTTAGGCTATGACCTGTGGGATTATAGGTAGATTAGGTTCCTTCTGCGTTAACTCTTTCCGTAACCTATCTTGTTTTGTTTTGCTAAACCGTTTTCTCGATCATTCAGATGGTGACTACCCGTAGAAACTTAATATGACTCCTACACCATTAATTGAACGTGTAATCATTTCAACCCCAATGAAGAACCATATGCTTATTGACCGTGATTATGTTAACCGCCCTCTACGTTTTGATGATCGTATTCATCCTTGCGGAATTTACTTCCTATCCATATGTTCGACTTTGATGTGATTCTTGGCATGGATTGGTTGGCTACCTTGAAACTAATAAACCCATGAAATCATACATAATACTTCTCTATCGAGCTACTTTGAATGCTTATGATGGACTGGGCTCTTTGGTAACATTAGTCAACCTGAATTTGTTTATCATGGTTCCTCACGATTAAGTCGTTAAGCTCATATTGTATGAAGGCACGTACCTTGATTTTCTCATGGGTGCCAAGGGTTTCTGGCTTCTGTTGTATGGAACACATCTTATGGAGAGTCCTAATCTTGGAAAATCTTTCTGTTGTTCGTTGAATTCGCTGATGTTTTTCGGTGAATTCCTGTCTTCCTTCGGTTAGAGAGATTGAAATTTGGCATTGAGGTTAATTCCCGGTGCTGAACCTATCTCAAAGCTGCGTATCGTTATGGCATCTGTGAACTGGAAGAGTTAAAGGTAGCAGTATATTGGAGATGTTGGAGAATGGCTTTATTAGACCCAGTGTTTCGCCTTGGGGTGCACCAAGTCTATTGTTTAAGAAGAAGGGATGGGGGGGCGGCTGCGCTTGTGTATGATTACGCGAATTCAGCCGTAATTACTATTCGTAACGCTTATACTCTTCGCGAAATCGACGATTGTTTGACCAACGCAAGGGGCAAATTTTTTTCTAAGATGTATCCTGCGATCTGGTTATCACAGCTTCGTGTGAGAGAGCAGGATATTTCTAAGACTACTTTTCGTACGGGGGGGCGGGTTGGGTTATGGGCCACTACGAGTTCTTGGTTATTGCCGTTATCGGTCTGAATAATTGCTCCTGCAGTGTTTATGGATTTGATTGAACCTATTTCCTACGAGTACTTGATAAGTTTGTTAATTGTTTCATCGACGACATCTCGTTTACTCCAAGTCTGAAGAGAGAGTAATGGAGCGACATCTACGGATTTATTTGGGATTCTTAGACATGAAGTAGTTGTATGCGAAGTTTTCTAATGTGCGACGTTCTGGTTACAGCAAGTGAGTTCTTGGTCATATTGTATCTACAGACCGGCTTCATTATGGATCCATCGGATGGTTGAGGGCTATCACCATCAAAATGGGCCGAGACTATCGTGGTGACATAATGTGAGAAGTTTTCTGGGGCTTCATGGATTTATTTACCGACGTTTTGTTGAGGGTTTCTCCGATTAGCTTTTATCTTACCTTGCTGATGAAAGAAAGGGTGAGAAGTTTTGTGTGGTCGGATGAGAGTAAGGAGAGTTTTGTGGATTGATCGAAATGGTGTCTGCTCCGATATTGACTCTTTCCATCGGTTACGGTGGTTTTCAGATATTTACGTGATGCATCAAAAGAAAAGGTTTGGGTGTGTTTTGATGCAACATGGGAGGTGATTCGCATACGCTTCAAGGCAGCTGAAGCCTTATGAAGTAAATTATCACAACCCATGATCTTGAGTTAGCTGCGGTGGTTTTTGCATTGAAGGATCTGGAGGACACTATCATGATATGGTGAAGCATGTGATCTATTTACAGATATAAGAGTCTCAATATATTTTTACTCAGCATGAGAACTTAACATGAGACAAGTGAAGTTGGTGGAACTTCTGAAAGATTATGACACTAACATCCAGTACCATCCGGGCAAGGCTAATGTGGTTGCCGACGCACTTAGTCGAAAATCTGGGATGATAGCTTGTTTTGATTCCATAATCCTTCGTGATTTAGAGCGTTTGGATGTTGAGCTATGTGTACGAGGTTTGGTGGACTATTGGGCGAGTTATGCATGAGGATAGAGTCTACCTCATGCTACAGATCATAAGAAGCTTAAAGGGACGACGTTGTGAATTGTGGCTTATATGTTGCAGAATGGTTGAAGACGCGTAACATATGAGTTCAGTTGTTGATGATGACGGTGTTGTGTGGTTTGAGATAGGCTATGTGTTCCTATGAGCAGCACTTCGCGAAGAAGGTTATGTGGATGCTCATAGTTCTCATTTACTATTCATCCAGGTCTAACCAGATGTACAGAGATTTGAAATAATACTTTTGTGGAATGGCATGAAGCAAGATGTGGCTACGTTTGTATCAAATGTATGGACTTGTCAGAGTGTCCAAGAATTGAACATCAGAGGGTGCTAGTGGTTTGTTACAGCGTTGGAGATTACTATGTGGAAATGGGATGAGATTTCATGGTTTTGTTACTGGTTTAACTACTACTCAGAAAAGGACATGATGCGATTTGGGTGGTTTGTTGCACGGCTAACCAAGTCTGCTCATTATTTTACCCAATTCGGAAGGGAACTATGTATTAGTAAGTTGGCGGAAGATTTTTCGACAGGAAACTCGTTAGGACGCCTGGTACACCGACTTCTTTGAGTTTCTAAGTTTGGATAGCGATTATATTCTGATAAAGTTCTCGCATTAGTGGAGTTTAAACGTTTTGGATCAATGGAAGTCAGTCCTCGATTCATTGGTCCGTTTGAGACTTTGGTAACGTATTGAGAGGTTTCCGTTATCGCTCTGGCACTTCTTCCGCACGTTTATCGCACATTCACGATGTCTTTCAAGTATCTCTTTTTGAGGGATTCAGTTATATCTTCCCATTGAATGTCGCTATCTTATCCTTTTGATCAGATTCAGCTGATATGCTTTGTCGAAGAACCTGATTCCATTCTTGATCGTCAGAGAGAGTCATTGAGATAAACAAAGTCATTCCTTTTGTTCGAAGATTTCTTTGGTAAGAATCCACCAGAGCTGAGGCTACCAGGAGACCGTAAGAATCTATGCGAGCTAGTTATCCTCATTTCTTTTATCTATTCGGTTATGTTTTCGTTTCGTTCTTATTTTACGTTTTCAATTCCGGTTCATTTCAAGTTTCGGGACGAAAATTTTTTTTAGAGTGGAAGAAGTTGTAAAACCATAAAAATATCAACAAGTGTAAAATTAACAAAATACCCCTAAATCAAGAAAATTTCATAAAGCTTAAATAAATTCATTTAAATGTTAGAAATTTGAAAATACAATGTATGACAATTATGAAATTTTATCGAGTTTAAAAATACCCTTATGTTATATAAGAAAATAATTAATATTTATATATGTATACTTTTGCCGAAATTAGTTAATATTTATTTAATTATAACTTTACAAATTAAGCTAAATAAAATAGGATAAATACTAAATAAATTGGCAAGTCTTATAATCTGATTTAAACTCATTTTGTAAGCCCCTAAACTCGGCATATTCCTATTATAACTCTTTTATTCATTTTCATTTGAATAAATTAAAAGCAAGATCCGAAAACCCTAATAAAACAAAAGTGATGGCGTAGATTTTCCAAGGGCTTGCAACGATTTTTTCTAAGTTATTTTGAAGGTCAAGGAGGTGTGGGAAAATAGTGGGAAGTTTGTGAGTGATTGGTTCGATGTCGGTTATTATTTGGTTCGAATTAAGCAACGGGGGGTACTATTAAATCATTAAATCATCAAGAATCATCAAGAGGTATTTTTATATCTCATTTATTCATCATATTACTCCTTATATTACCTGGGTAAATGTTCATTGCTTTTTATTTGATTTTATAAATTAAATCTTATTCGAAACCCTAAATTTCTAGGTAATTATGAAATCGGATTTAAAACCGTTTGTATCTTATTTTATATTTTTCTAAGGTTTTTCATATCACATATAACTCAGAAAATTGTTGGAAAAATTTGGAAGTGATTCAAATAATTATTGGAGATTTACTTGTGTTTGCCGATTTCGAAAATAAGGAAAAAGGAAAGAATAAAATTAGGGTTAGGGTTTTGATAATTTTTCCAGGTGAATTTAATGCCAATGATTGAATAATAATTGTGTTTGTGATTGGGGAAAATTAAATTAGGGTTTTGTGAATTTATTTGTTAGCCGAATTGTGATTTTAAAGTATAAGGACTTGTTTTGTAATTTCTAAAACTATGGGGTCTGTTTTAGACATGTTATTATATTTAATATATTCTGTATAAAATAAGTTTGGGGGTATAAAATGTCATATTGATATTATTTTGGTTAAAATGGTTAAATTTACATATAATAAGTTAACTTAGAAAGTAATTAATTAAATAGAGGGAACTGGAAATTGTAAATTCTGGAAAAAGTGGAAGGTTTGGTTAGTATTTAATGTATAAAATATGAAATTGGTTCATATTGAATCTATAAGGACTTGTTTAGTAATTATGGATAATTTAAAGATATTGTTTTTAAATAATTAATAAACCAAAAGAAAAAAAAAAAAAAAAAAAGGATTAAATATGTTAAATTTATGGTAAAATTAGGGTTTGACTTGTAAATACAGGATAATGGAAGGTATAAATCTGAATGGAAAATGTGTAACTTTGATGTTTACCCTTTTAACTTGAAATTGTTGATTTTGTATTATTAAACCCTAAAATATGGAAATTTGTCATATTTAAACCTAAACTTGTAAGGTTTTGGCATTCTAAAGTCCTAAGCTATTCAATAATATACTTATAGTATCTCAAATGATGGAATATTAATAGTTTTGGAAAACTTACTAAAAATTAGAGCTACTAAAAATGGAAAGTAATAAATTGAAAGTTACTAAAATGGAAAGTTTACTAAAATGGAAAGTTACTAAAATAGAATGTTAACTTAAATGAAGGGTTTGTAATTCGAATTCATTCATTTCTTTAGGTTCGGTCAAAGAGGGGGTGGAGTGATTTTGATATTCCTGTGGTGTTTCTTTGAGTATAGCTTTGCTTCGGATTAAGGTACAGTATTCTGACCTTATCGTTAAGGTTTCTCATGACATTTCCTCTCTATCTTTGATTACCTATGTGATTTGCTTCATTTGCTCTGAAGACTTTTATTTTGGTCTCTCTTATTAGGATCTAGTCATTATGTTCTACTTTGAACCCATGCTATGTACCTTTGATATTGAACCTCTTGAAATTGAACCTTTGCTATGATTCCTTTGAACTGAACTTGATATGATTTGATTGAACCCTTCAGTTTGAGCACGAAGCACGAGCACTATTTGTTTCTAGCCATATGAAGGTAACATTGTCGTGTCATTGCTGCACTTTGGCATGACTCATGTGTGAGTGAGTGATTTCTCACGCCGTTCCCCCATTCGAATATTATATGCGCATTCATGAAGATTATTATTGTTTAAGGGGCCGCATGGAGCATCCTAGATTTGTTTTGTATTCGATTGGATTATGACATTATGATATTTAGGATATTTGTGATGATGTTTGGGTTCATTCCCGTCTTTACATTTGGAGCTCATCGACTCCATGGTTACTATGATCATATGATTTGTTTGGGCTTGGTGATTGAAATATATTGATTCTATGATTCATCTTATCTTACACTATGATTTGATCTTCTGATTTGTCTTACCTTATGTTTGTATTTCTTTGATCATGTCTTGTGATACCCTTTGTACCTTGTATCGTATCCTTTGATTTCCCGTTATCTTTTGCATTCGATTATATATATCTGTTCACTGGGCTTTGTAAGCTCAGCCGCACTTTCTTTTCCTGCGGCAGGTATCTAAGCTAGGAGCTGGGGTTGCTTTTGGGATATGAGTGCTGAGTGTGGACTTACCCTAGAGATCTTAGTTTTGATATATGAATTGTTTCTTTTCGAGACATTCGTTATTTCGGTTATTTCGTTTGGATATGTTTGTCTTTTAAGAACTTATGTACCTTAAGTCATGTTGACTTATTTTCCTTTGGTTATTTATTTAAGACTTCCGCTGTTTATGCTTGTGTTATGATTATGTATGCCTTTGATGTCACACCATATTTGTAATACTTCTACCCTTTGGGGTAGGGGCGTTACATATATCACAAGTACCTGATTGAGTTTTTCAACAGTGATTTTATGGCAAGGTAAACTGTACCAAAAGATTGACCATGTATTTACTGTTATCGAAGTTATAAGGATGGTAAGGTTAGGTACTCGTTCCCATGATCCTGCCAGAACCGGAGGGATCTACCCAAGGACTATCCACTAGTTAGTGTAGAAGTCCTTAGGTATGATAAAAAGGAGGTAAATGTGAGGAAAAGGGAATAGTGCCGACTGAGATGGAGCTAGTACTGAATAAACCAACAAGGTTACTAGTCATGAAGATCTCGGAAGCATGAAGGGGTTGAAGAATGAAAAAAGAACTGTTAAAATCTCATACCACTTTTTACACAACTGTTTTTCTGAAATAGTAACGGATATAGGGTGTACAAGAAGAACGCATCCATAAACTTAGGCATAAATCGGGTCAATTCATATCGCTGTCAGAATCATTAAGTCGATTGCTGACATTTAAAGTGACATCATGGACCCAGTGATGCATGACAACAACCCTCCCAAGCCATTCCAGTTCTCTCAAAAGATTTATGTATCATTTTCTCACGGAGACTAAACATGTAATCTACTGTCTCATCACTCCGAGTTGGTCGGTATTGAAAAAGGTGGCACTCAGCTCTTGCTTACGGATCACTAAAAGCAAAATGCACTTTTGAGTCTGGAGCCAAAGAGATACAATTAATTATTGTTAGGACAATTCCATTTACTTGTTATTACACACCATGATTACAAGTTTATCATAAGAGTCCTACGCATTATCCTTGTGATTTTGCAAGAACATCGAGTGATACGTAAGTATTCACAGTGAAGATGGAAATCCTGCTTGAGCCAACTTCAAACAAGCTCATGGTAGGTGACTTGTGAGATCCTTAATGGATCAAAACTTGTAAAAACTGGGGAAACCAACTACGGTGCGATTTAATGAATCAACTTGTTCAGTATACGAATTGACGGTTTATTAGAATTTGGAATACAAATAAACTTTCGATGTGGTTACAAAAATCTTTTGAAAGTATCGCATCAATTGTTTTTACAAATAAATTGTCTCTTTATTGCTAATGTTTTATTACTGGAACATTTAAAGATAGAGATGGGATATCGTGTTCCAAAAAAATCAAGTTCAAACCGCCGTGCTCATTCTCAAATGACTCATTCGAACTGATATTCATGAAAGCTTTAATTATATGTTATTAAAGCTTACGCAACTCTGAATATCAAGCTTTTCAAGATCAAGAAATGTGTGAAGCAAATCATTCCGAATGACACAAAGTTACAAGATGGCAAAAATATCAAATTGATGAGTTTAAAGATTCATGATTGGATGATGATCTCAAAGAAGCTCGAAGACCTTACAAAGTCAATGCTAAAGCCTAAAAGTCTAAAGTTCACTACTTAGATTCACATGTTACAGATTAATGAATCAAGCGTTGTACGGCTATACATAAGATCAATATGAAGATTGATGATCTTAAGTTAGTATTTTCAGGTGGGGAACCTCCCTTAGTGGTAGAGATTGTTAGATATTAGAAAAAGACTCTGTCACATATGTATTATGACTATTCAATGTAGCTCGTAGTTTATTAGGTAAACGTGATGACTTTCAGTTATTTAAAACGGGTACTAATACCGATGTATTGTAGAACTATAAATAATCTTTTAACTTTGGAGAGGTAAGCATCTGTTCATTTTTCACATATCATAAGGTGTTTTTATTGTTTTCTCTCTCAACATTTCTCTCTCTAAACTTTCTCTCTCTAGATCTCTCTAGATTTATACATGTTTGTGTGATTTAGGGGAACCTACATTATCCATGAGAGCAACTTGGCAGTGTTAAGTCATCACAATCAGAGTCATATGCATCCAACTTTCTGCTTGATAAGCAGGCTTGTGTGTATTGATAGTCTGTGTGGTTTGACCTTCTAGATTCCTAGATTACCAAAAATGCAAGTTCCTCCTTATGTAGAATTTGATCCATCTTGCTTGTGCTTTTGTACCAACAACACTTTATCCTATTAAACCAATAATCATCGTTTCCTTTTAGGTTTTAGTGTATGGCCTTAACCTTTGCAGTTGTAACAGATAACAGTCCTTTGTTTTCAGAATTACTTCTACTTATTCCAGGAGTTGTATGTCCTGGTAGTACGTGGCTAAGACGTTTGTCTGCCCTGAACTTGGTTGTAATGTCACTCTTTGCAATATTAATGGTAGCTTTTGCCTAGGGTTTGAAGAATTCCTCAGTGAATATTGGTTTAGTACGATAGCGGGAAGTGACAACAGCTAGTCAGAAAGACATCATGTGATTGTGGCATCATGGGATCATTCACCTTTCTGCGAACAAATAAAACAATTAGACCTGAGTCTGGTTGGGAAAATTCAGATTGTTGGTTAACTGTGGGAGCATATTCCAATTGAGGGATGATGATGGAGAATAAACGTTGTGGTGAATTGATGATTGATAATCATTGGATGGATAAGTGGGATGCTAGAGGTGTTGATGATTGAGAGTTGGTTTGTTGAGACTATATGGTATTCCATACTGTGGATACTGATATGGTGAAACATGTGCTTGAATTGAGTGTTTTGGTACGAGTTTTTAATGAGTTTGATAAAGAAAGACAGGAGTTCATCTGTTGGGTTAAACCAATGCAAGCGGATTTGTGTTGCGTTCATTCATGAAACGAACCTATGTTTGCCATGAAAATTCATGTTGTTCCTAAATAAGCATGAAGATGATCAATGTTAGTTTGTGCAATTCCTAACTTAGTTGACATTATGTCACTAATTTGCTCTAATTAGGATGATAGAGTGATTCAAAAACTTGGTGTTTACTTAAAATTGTTCTAGTTTCATATTGTAGATGTTCATGTCATTGAGTAGCAATGAAAATCTCAAGTAAAAATCACATAGTGTTTCCCCCTTCTTATAAGCAAACTTATCGAATCATCATCTTATTTACACTCTTCTTCTGTTTCGTCAATAAAGTTCATTGCATGAGAAGTGAATTCTTTCCCATAGTTCTTGGGAACTTATTGGATTGACTAACCAACGCATAGACCTCAGGTGGTAGTACTTGGAGATGTAAATTTGTTGCTTTGATATCACAATCAGCTTGAATTGCTTCCGTAGCAGATAACTGAGAATATTTCTTTGGTCTTGTCACTCCATTTTCCTCTATTGAAGGCCAAATGAGTGGACCATTTTCATAAGATTTAAGAATCATTCTTCCATGTTGTCTATTCATCATGTATAGCTCCATTATGCTTTTCCAAGAATCGTACATATCCTTTTCCAAACATTAGGTGGACAGATTGTAGCCACGGAAATGATACTTTGTCAGCAAGAGTCGTCATTGAGAAATTTGTATGTTAAAAGATTACTTGTTTGATCGAACGATGGTAGAAAGAATTTGTGTTTAATTAAGTTGTCCTTTTAAGTGTTTTAATTTCTTTAAACTAAATAGGATTTTACAATTCTTGACAAAACTAGGAAAAATAAGTTAATGTTTCACGGGATTTTACAAGTTACAAAAATAAACCGTATAATTTAAAAAATGAGTTGTTCGGTTTCCACTAAAGTGAGTTGTTCGGTTTCCAAAGAAGTGAGTTGTTCGGTTTCCACTGAAGTGAGTTGTTCGTTTCAACTAAAGTGAGTTGTTCGGTTTCCACTGAAGTGAGTTGTTCGGTTTCAACTGAAGTGAGTTGTTCGACTTGGGTTGTTCGACTCAGGTTGTTTGACTCAGGTTGTTCGACTTGAGTTGTTCGACTTGAGTTGTTCGACTTGAGTTGTTCGACTCAGTTGTTCGACTTCAGTTGTTCGACTCAGTTGTTAGACTTCAGTTATTCGATTTAGTGTTCGACTTCCTCTATTTAGAAACAAAATTTATAAACACAAAAAGATTACCCTCTTTGTGGTTATTTTGCAAAGAATATTATACACTAGTGTTACTAAACCTATTAGACAACGAAAAATAAGAACTTTAAGGTTTTAAGGCCAAAAAATTAAAATTAAGATTTTGCTCTTTATAAGGTTTTCGAACACAAAAAATAACAAAAATATGTTTTTCTATATCATAAAGATACTAGATCGGATTTACCAGGTTAAATAATCCTTTAGTGTACACAATAGCTTTGAAACCAAAGAAAATATAAGAAATAAAGGACGATTTTTACGAGTAAACAAACTAACCAAAAAAATAAACACAAAGACTAAACACACCACTCCATGGCTCTGATACCAATTGAAGAATATTAGTAATCTTTAACAACAAGAACTAGAGAGAGAAAGTGAGAAGGAAGGAAGTATTTTAGAGAGAGAAAAACAATAACATGAAATGCATTTCTATATGAAAATACAACCAACCAACCACCTCTCCAAGGCATGGAGAGATGTATTTATACTTACAAATGGTACGTGGGCTTGGGCTTGCATGGATTAATCCATGGGCCTTTGCTAACTAACTATGTAAGTTTCAAAAAAATTGCTTAACGAGGCTAACGGACTTTTATTATGGAAAGCGACCGACACTTTCCTAGGAATTTCGTTTATTTTAACTGTTGTAGATCTAGATAATTTGTTGTAAGTTATTGTTGGATCTTGGTTGATTTTTCCTAGTAGTGCTACTTAGGTGTGATTATAGTATGGGCTTGGTAAAGTAGTGATGTGAAGAAAACTAAGGTGTGAAGAAGTTGTGTAGTCGTGATCAAGTCGTGAAGCAAAGTTGTGTAGTGAAGTTGTATAGTTGTGGTAGATTGGTTCTAGCTAAGATTAGAATTCGACATCTAGCTTAGTGTCAAAAATCAAGATAAAGCCATACGTTGTGTAAAGGTTTTCTCTGACATAAGGAGCTTGTTGACATTAGTGAGAAAACTCTTGAGTTAGGTGCAAGGAGGGGGCAGTAGGGCGAAGAGGTGCTTCGTTGCCGAACCACTATAAATCCTCGCCCTTTATGTGCGTTTGATTGTCTTACTCATTATCTTCTTGTCTTACATTATTCTCCCATAATATCTTATTAATTGTTTTGATAAGTATATTGCTCATATTGGTGAAAAGAGTGTGAATTCAAATAAAGTCGAATCAGAATTTTTACAAACACTTTAAAACCTTAAATTAAAAGTTGTTTAAACTATTCTACCCCCCTTCTAGTTTTTCCACAATTGGTAATCAAGAAGCCCGTCAAACAAGATCTTTTAAAATAAATTGTATTTTAACATTAAATCGATCTATGGAATCGGAAAAAATATGTAGAAAGGGCAATCTATGTAAGAACCCACCACTAATTGAAAGTGGTTGTATGTTATTTATTATGAAAATAGATTTGAAACTTATGTGAAGTCAAAAGATCTAGATCTTTGGCATGTTATTATCAATGGTGATTTTTCTCCTATTCAAAATAATCCCAAAACTAAAAAGAATGACAGTTGTCCTTTTCATAATAAAACGATGATATTTAAAAAGAAACTTGCAAAAAATAATGAAGTTAGAAATGGTAATTTATAATTCTCTTTGCCACGTAAAGATTACGAGAAGACAGTTTTATGTTATGTCAAACGCAAAAGAAATTTGGGTTCTTTTTAATCACTATCAATGTATAATCAAGTCAAAGCTAACAAAATAGATCTTCTTGTTTACTATTTATTACTAGTCTAAAAGTACTTGATGATGGTTTTTCTAGCAAGAATTGTGTTAGGAAATTTTCTTTAGGGCAGTCTCCAAAATGAGCGACGCGAAAGTCACGGCGACTGAAGAATCAAGAATTTAACAATTACTCTTGATGAACTAATTGGAAACTTGAAGTTTTATGAAGAGTATTAAAGAAAAAATTTTGAAACGGTCAAAGGTAGAAGAACAAAGAGAAATCTCTTACATTAACAGGTGAAAAAGGAAAGTAAGATGATGTAGATAGCTCAAGCTCCGATAGTGAAGACGAGAGTATTGCTTATAGCCGTAAAGAAAATTCAAGAAATTCTTCAAGAGACGAGGATATGATTCGTAAGGACAACTACGACGCTGATAGAAAATCAGTCTAACGAAATAGAAAATGATGGTTATGTAAAAGCAATATAAAATGTTTTAGATGGGTGATCATATCAACACATTGGAGAATGTTCCAAAGCGCAAAGAACAACGATCAAAAGACATCATTTATTGGAGGAGCATGGAGCGAACAATGGAGAAGATGAAGTAGAAAAGCCTTAAAGATGAAATTGTCTTGTAGCTCAAGCGCAAGATGAACATGCTTAGCATTAAACTTGGACCTGATGAGTGATTAAAGATAGTGGATGCTCAAAAACACATGACGGTAATCGAAAAGTTGTTTTCTTATACGATAAGCGTTTACAACGGATGGGAAAAGTAATTTTTGGGGCAATTGCGCGGTTAAAATTATAATAAAGGCTACGATTTCTCAAGACTCCCTTAATAATTGAATGTGAGAACATAGATAACTTAACATATATACTTTGCTTAGTGCTAGGTCAAATATGTGATAATAATGCAAAGTAATATTTACCGAACACGATAGTAAAATAATCAAAGACGAAAAGGTTATAGGTAAAGGAATTAGGAAAGGAGGAATATATGTAATGAAACTAGGAAATAAACCGGAAGAGATAATTATGCTTGCCAAACATTAGACCGAAAACTCCACACTATTGGCATAAGAGATATCTAAGGGTCATGCTAATATGCAACTTAATGCAATATTAGCATCAAGAATTAGTTAGAAATCTACCCAACTAAATACGGGCTCGATATTTTTGTGATGCTTGCAAAATTGGAAAAAAACTCATGCAAGTCACAAGGCTAAAAATATAGTTTCAACAACTAGATGCTTAGAACTACTTCACATGGATTTGTTTGGCCCTTCCGCCATACGAAGCTATGGAGGGAATCGTTATACCTTAGTAATCGTAGATGACTATTCTCGATTTACATGGACTAGATTTTTAGCAAATAAAACCGAAGCCTTTTAAAAAATTCAAATATTGCAAAATGATCAAACAATATTAGGATGTCCATTGTTTCGAATTAGAATGATCATCGGTCGGAATTTGATAATGAAGTATAATTCGGAAACTATTGTGATTTAAATGGGATATTTAATAGGGTAGTAGAAAGAAAAAATCGCACTCTACAAGAAATAAATAGAACCATGTTAAATGAACAATCCATTCCTCAAAAATTTTGGTGTATTTTCGGTCGATAGTCAACCTATATAATTAATAGAGTTTCCATTTACTGATTTAGGAAAAACTCCATACGGAGTTGTTAAGAGGTAGTGAAACCAAACCTTAATTATTTTAGAGTATTCGAAATGTAAATGCTTTTTTCTTAATACAAAGTTACCCATCAAGTTTGGACCCAAAGTCGTACGGAATGTGGTTTTCCTAGGTTATTCACAAAAAATCAGTATTGTCTTACATAAATACTTAACAAACAAACAATGAAAGTTGAAGAGTCGTTGAGTTGTAACTTTCGATGAACTATTCCTCCCCCTAAAAATCACCATTTGGAAGATGATGAGTTAGTTGAAGAGAAGGCTATTTGTTAGGATCACATAAAAGACCCGAAACAAAGAAGCTTCAGTCACTCGAAGATTACAACGACAAAAGTCTAGCTCGAAAGACTATGTAATTTAATGTAAATTATGTATAAGGGCAAGATGTAAAAAGCCCAAAAGAAAGCCCTCAAAGGCAATCCTTATTAGTATAAATCACACCTGTTTAGTCAAATATTAGTTAGCTTCTCATTTTTTTTTTTTCATTCTTAAAGGTTCCTGTAGAGCAATTTTATGTTTCTTTTCAATCAAAAGTTTTCATTGTTTTAAATCTTTTGTGCCTATTTGATATCCCAACCTCATCCATTCGCCCCATTGTTCACTCCCCTCCACCTCGTCCCCCCCCTACCCTCCTATCCCCCGCCGGACCTTACCATTGTTTCTTGATCCCCCCCTCCCCTCCCATCCATCCATTCCCCGCCTCACCCATCCCACCCCCCCTCCACTCCATTGATCTTCGAAATTACACTACCCCACCACCATTGCACATTGATCTGCCCCCCCGCACTCCTCTCTCCTCCCAGTTGTCACTGCCCCACTAACCCTCCCAATTGTTCATGTGCTTTGAATCCATGGAATGATTAGGGGATCCTACAATTGGTATCAGAGCCTACAAGATTGATGTATTGATTTGGTTTGTATTTTTTTTCTATTGATTTCGAAAAGAAAAAAAAAAGGTTTGATTAATTGTTTGTTTGATTCTTGATTCAAAGATGGTTTATGTTTAATCCAATATCATTAAAACCATCTTGTTAGCAATCAACGATCTCGTGTTTTTCTTTTGTTCTTTTTGTTTTGGTTCGAAAAGTATTACAAAAAACGTAGGGATCGAACGAGTTTTTAGTCGTTTTTTTCGATCTCGAACGAGCGACATTTCAAGATTGACTTTCGTTATTGAGTGGAATATTGCAAGGTATTCGAACGAGTTCAAGACGTTTTCGATTTTCGACCGAGGGGAAAAACAAAGCCTATCGAAACTAAACGTTCGAACAAGCGATCGAACGAGGGGTTCTTTGTTCGAACGAATGTGATCGACGAAGGGATTCGAACGCGGGGATCGAGGACCGTAGTGGAAAACATGGCGCTCGACGAGGTCGTGGAAAATAAGGACAGATCGAACAAAGCGATCGAACGAAGAGGAAAGATTCTCGAGAGAGACGTTCGAACTAGACGATGAACGAGACAAATCTATTAGGACCGAACAAGCAAAAAAAAAAAAAAAAAATTGTGTCGGATTGTTCCAAAATTTTTTTTTTACCAGCTTGTGAAAACGGCCCCAACGGTCAAGGACTTTCATCTTCTCGAGCAAGAGCCCTGTCATTTTTGGCCATTCGGAGTCATTTAGGCCCTCAAAACTGCATTTTACTGTTTAAAAATTACCCGAAAATCACAAACCTCACACCAAGTCATCAATCATCAATCACTTAAGATCAGATCATTCATAAACAACGTTATTCAATGGCACCAATGAAGAAACAAATGCTGCTGGCACCGATACTCGTCCACCAATGTTGGTTGAAAATGATTACGAATCATGGAAGATTCGTATACACAGGTACATTCGAGGCAAACCCAATGGCAAGCTGATATGGAAATCCATCCAGAATGGACCTACACCTCACCCAATGGTCACTGATCCTCCACTGCTAATTATACTGTTATTTTTGCCGCACTAGGAAGAAGCTGACGGCTGAGTTCATTGCGAAGAAAAGAAAACAAGCTCGAAATGGCTGATACTCAAGGCTGAAATCATTCCTCAGGCAAGGTTCTTCCCGAACATCTTCAACTACTCAATCAGTCAAGCACTGCAAAGTAGATTTGGGATAATGTGGAAAATGCTTATGCAAGGATCAGGTAGGGGACTCTAACATAGGAAGGAGATCTGTTTGAGAGAGTTACGAACGCTTCGTGCAAATTGAAATCGAGTCCATTCATGACTACTTTGTTGCGTTGCCACAAGCTTGGAATGATATGAAGATTACTCAGCTTGAAAATCCCTATCATCAGTGTGAACACCTAAATTTGTCACAAGCTTTCCAGCCTATGGGTAAGTATGTGACTAATGTCAGCAGAAACATGGATATCTCAAACCACACCTTATGTTCAGATCTACACTCAAATCATCTCAAAGCCTACGGCCTCATTGCCAAAAAGGACTCTCAAGAAAATAACAGGAGCAGTCTAAAGTATTGTATGATTCCACTGGCTATGTTTGTCACACCACATCTGCACCTACTTTTCATCACATCAACTCCTCAGTCCTCAAACCTACTGTCAGTCTCAGAATGACGACTTTTTTTTGATGGCACTATGACTCAGTTTGCTAATCTCTTAAGTGCGTTTTCAAAAGCATTTTCCACCATCCAACAATACAGCTCAGGACTTCCTCCAACTCAAGGACTCATGCTACGGTGCATGATGGTCACATTGTTACTGAACCAATTCAGAGGAAAGCTCCAGGTAATTGTTGGTAACTACAGGTGCTAGAAGGCTAAAGAGGTGATATGTTACCAACAGTCAGAGGAGAAGTACACTGTTGCTAGGCAGTGGTAAAGAAACCAAGAGTAAATGGTCTTCAGTACTTCTACGATAAAGCTTTACTGATTGGAAGCTACAGAGAAAGGATGATGTGTGGATGCTGACGCTGAAGCATTCCTCGCTGATGTGGAATGCCACCGCCCTTATGATCAACTCAGGCCTAACTACAACAAACATGTTTAAGCCAATCATTGAGGATGCTTATGATCAGACGTGGAAGGCCCAAATGTGATGTCCGTTTCATGGCCAACTTTTATCATCCACTAGTGCAACCAACAATCAGTCATGAGGTACACTCAATGACAATCAAATTCTTTGATATTTAGATTTCAGATGCAGCGAGATGCCAGGGATGAACATTTAGACTCCGATGCTGAGACGAGATTGTATGACAATCGATCCGTATCATCAGTATCTCTTTGACACCGAGCCCAAAATGTTTCCAACTGAGGTATTGCTGGGACTACATTGACAAAGTTTTCTATGATTGTATATTAATGTCTTGCAGACACAACTAGACGGGACATGCTAAGGTTAAAACAAGAAAAAATGCTTAGAAGTTGAGACCTTTAAAAAAAATAGCTTTCTCAATGCAAGCAAGAAAATATCGTCTAGATACCCAAGAGGTCCAAACTTGATCTTGACATAAAGTTAGACTGGAACATGCCCTAGTGATTCAGGGAAACAAGCGAAACGCTGGACTTGTGCAAGAAAACGATTTTGCTTAAATCCACTCTTTCAGGAAAAGAAAATTCAATTGCATTTTTACAATTGAAAAGGGAAAAGATTTTATCTGAGAAAGGATGTTCTAGCAGGATTTTATCTTGATGATATCGTTTGTTTTTCCCCTTTTTTTTTTTTCATTTGATTAAGAATGTAACAAAGTGAAGAGATATATTGCAAAGATTTAACATGCCAACAGAAACTATTCCTATGCTTTTTAAGAAACCAAAAATGGCAACCGCTGACTTGCACAAGGACCTCCTAGGTGATACCGTAAACCAGGCTAGGTTATATGGCCAAGCGTGCTCAACCCGCGTTGTATGATGCTGATACCATTTTGCATCTTACTCACCAACCCGTTAGTATATGGGATAGTGAAGAGGTCTTGGTTCAACAAGTTGTTAGCATGAAAAAGATGAACGAAAAACCAGGGCATGTTCGACCCGCGAATGGCTTCTATGGAGCTAAAGCCTTAAAGTTTGTTCTCAACAGGGTCTGTCATAACAGCATATTGGCTTCCTGCCACTTTGTACGTGATGGTAGTCAAACTAGTAACCCAAATAGCCTGTCACTCCCTACGTTCATATAAAGTCGACCTCCATGTCAAAAGATTGGCCAGAGTCTTCGAAATGTTATGCTGATTTTTCTTCAAAATTTGAAGGTATCATAAACAAGAAAAGAACAACACAAAACTGACTATGTTTCTGAATGGTGTTTTGATTATGCAAAAGTTTGTCGAACAACAAATGTAACATTTTACGACCTTCCCCCAAAAAACATATCAAGCTGGCTAATGTTACCTTTTTCAAAGAGATAAGAGAATATTGAACAGCTTTTTTGATGACTTGGAGACAGAGTATGAAACAATGTGTTCTTGATAACAAGAACCGGACCATGAGAAGAAAAATCTTTTAATCATAAAATGACTTGGTTAATTGCTGGTGTTGAAAAAGATATATGCTTATTGTGTTTACTTCCCGGATAGTGTTGTGCCCCCTAGTTCGATTGCCTTGCGAAAGATATTAGATCTGCTGCGATTAGGGAACACACTAATGTTCTTGAACTTGAAGCTTAGATTTCCAAACAACAAAAAATGGTCATTGAATCTGAGAAACGTAACTCTCATTTACAAAAGAACCATATGATTTACAACTTACATCAAACTAGTAAACAGTTGCATAGCACTTCCAGTGCCTCATGCAATTTTGAAATTATCAGTTAATAAAGCAGCTTCCAAGGAAAGATGACACTATCAGGAATGTAGAAACTCAGATCAACTCACGAGAAGTTGAATGATATGTTCCACTGATGGTAGCTATGACCAACAGGCGTTAGAAACTGACAGAATTCAGTTGCAAAGATATGATTTACCTCCCTTAGGATTCAGCTAGTTGGCCCTTAAGGTAGGAAAAACGTGAGTCGGAAAAGACAGTTGTATGATGAACTGTCACAGGCGTAATACATCACTCACGTACTGCGACACTGAAGCTTAGTGCCTTAACTGTGAAAATTCAAAGCTGGGAAAGCCCAAGTGATGGTAAAACAAGTTGTGGACCTTCAACCTCTGAGACACCCAAAGTGCTTGCTCCAGGAAATGTACAACTTAGGGTTCTAAAGTATATTCCACCAACCCACACGTGACTACTGGTCAAACCAAACCCGTTACCTAAGAAGAAGCAAGTAACTTTCAGGGAACATCCCAGACCTTCACTCAAACCAACGCGGTCAAAAAAACCAGTAGTGCATCATAAGAAGCAAACTAAGTGTGTGTGCCTATGTCTACTGAGTAAAAACCCAATTCTGGAGCCAGCAAAAATGTTGCCTTAAGAGAGCCCATCGCGAATCATAGTTTCTTTGCCGTGTTAGAGTGCGATGCAACAGGCGAGTAGAAGCCAACATAGGACCTTTGATAATAAAAAGAATCGTGTTGATTCTATTTGCTTGTTAAACATTTGTTTCTGTATTCAAAGTTGAACAAGTTTGTGCTGCATGTAATCAAATCTTTGGTTATTGCTAATCATACTGTTGTTGGTTATGTGTGATGGTTCTGTGAATGTTTAAAACCCACAGACTAAGTGTTTTAACGCCAAACCCAAGAAAGAGTGGAAACCCATTAAGAGAGTCTGGATACCCCATTAGCCAAACCTCGTGCTAATTGCAAGCCTCGTGGCAGGCCCCACTGGGAAGGCATTTCTCTTATATGAGAAGTAGCCTTTAACTAGGATCTGAACCCTTCTGATTATGCCATTAGAACTACCCCGAGTTGCTCGTTCTAGCCCCCAAATAACTATGTTCTCTAGGTTTTATTGACCATAACTTAGTGATCGAAAGGCAGGTTCCAAAGGGATCTTGGTATTTTGTTTGTTAAACTAACGGAACCCTTCAGGGCATCTTAATCACATAAATGTTTGTGTTACCGCAGGTAGTACAGATTGTTCTATGGTATCTGGATTCGGGATGCTCAAGACATATGACCGGTGATCGTGCGCGTCTTATCAACTTTGTAGACAAGTTCATTGGTACTGTGAGATTTGGCAACGATGAATATGCAGCGATCATTGGCTATGGTGATTATAAACTGTGGGTTGACAACTATCATCTCTCGAGTCTACTATGTTTGAAGGACCTTCAAGCACAATCTATTCTCGGTTAGGACGTTTTGTGGAATGGAGGTTTAGAAGTTGCATTCAGACAGTCATTTATTGTCACATCCGCAACTACGATATGGTGGATCTCTCAATGGTTTACGGGGCAACCAATCTGTCTCCTTACTCACTGAATGATATGAAGTCAGCTTCACCAGTTTTGCTTGCTTATCAAAAGCTCTCTTCAATGAAGTCATGGTTATGGCATACGGTTGAATTCATCTGGAATTTCGGGACTATTGAACGAATTGCTCGAAATATTCTTGTCAGAGGTTTACCCTTGCTGAATATGACAAAGACATATGTGTCCATTCTTGTCAGCTTGTAAAAGCAAGAAAGCATCACATCCACTAAAGGCAGAAAACCCAATACTGTAGTTCTCCATATCTAAATATGGTCCTTGCGACCAATGAGAACAGAATGTATCACGGAAAGAGTATGTTTTGGTGATAGTGGATGATTACCCAGATTTGGATGGGTAAGATTTCTTCGCGTTCAAAGGATGAAACTCTCAAGTGATTGAGAAGTTTATTGTGAAGACTAACGAGCCCTTAATGCAACTGTTCATTCGTCGAACAGATAATGGAAGGAGTTTGTGAATAAGACTCACGACGGTTGGTTTTGAGAGTGTTGGTATTTCTCATGAAATGAGCGTCCTCGGTCTCCACAAACAGCAACGGCTGTTTTCTAACTCTTGTCGAAAGACGGAACCGAACTCTTATGGAAGCAGCTGTAAGTATGATATCTTTGCGAAAGCTCACTGTTCTATGGGCTGAAGTGTAGCTCTGCGTGTTATACTCTTTAATCGATCTCTTGTACTCACGCTTCTTGGGTAAGACCCAATTATGAGCTGCTGAAGGGAAAAGAAGCTATTCTCAATACTTTCGAGTGTTTGGTTCTCTGAAATGTGCTATTCTCTCCAATGACTCGATGACGTTGGTAAACTCAAGGCGAAGCAGATATAGGTAATCTTGTTGGCTATGCACCCACCAAGAAGGCGTACGAATCTACAATAAACGACGCAGTAAGATTCAGGAAACGTTCATGTTGCCTCGATGAACTTACCGAAGGATTGACGTTCGGTTCAAACCAGTTCAGGCCTCGCACCTTAACAAATGACTTCTGTGCCGAACAGTACAGAACTCGAACATACTGCTTTACAGTCAGGACGCAGCCGTTCTGCATAGTTAAAGACCAGAACCACCAAGTGTCCCTTTCCTACAAAGAAACAGTTGACGTTTTGTTTCAATGGTTTGATGATGATGAGGTTGTTCCGATACCTCCGGCTGTTCCGATAACTCCGGTTAATGTTCCTGCTGCCCCGGCACCCGAGCATGCCAATGGTTCACCTTCCACAACAGTTATCTCAGAAGGCGGTCCTGCAGTTACTGAAAACCTCTTACCTCATCAAATACCTCTACCAGACACTAGTGATTCTGATGTTGAAACACTGTTTGATCATGTTGACAGAATGTGTTTTGTACCTTTAATGCTCTGAAACCGGTTCAGAAATGCATCTTTATCAACTCTGTCAACATCGATGTTACTCCCAACAACCAATTACCTCATGTGCAAAAATGGACTCAAGCACATCCGCTTGAAAACATTATTGGGGATAAAGACCGACCCGTCTCTACCAGGAAACAGCTCGAAACTGACGCAATGTGGTGCTTCTTCAATGAATTTAACTCTGTGAACAAAGTACTTACAAGCAAGCCTTAGAGCACTCGTGCTGGATTGAGGCTATGCAGGAAGAAATTCATGAGTTTGAACGTCTAGATGTTTGGATACTTGTGCCCTGTCCAGATAATATTCTTTAGATCCCACTCAAAATGGATTTTCAAAATTAAGTTGGATGAATATGGAGACGTCTTGAAGAACAAAGCTCGGTTAGTGGCGAAAGGTTATCGTCAGGAAGCTGGTATTGATTTTGAGGAATCATTTGCTCCGGTTGCTAGATTAGAAGCGATCAGACTCTTCATTGCTCACGCAGCGAGTATGAACATGGTCATCTACCCACCTTCCAGTTTATGGACGTGGAAACCGCTTCCTTAACGACGAACTGGATGAAAGTTTGTCTATGTTAGTCAAACAGAAGTATTTGGTAGATCCGAGCATCCATCGCATGTGTTACCGTCTCTAAGAAAGCTCTCTATGGACTCAAACAGCTCCACTAGCATGGTTGACAAGCTATCAGCGTTTATAATCAAGTCGGATTTACTAAAGGTAGTGGTCGATCTACACTTTCCAGAAAAACAGGCTAAACATTCTTCTACTGGTACATAATATATGAGGATGATATTTTATTTGCCTCTACTAACCCAAAGCCTGCAAATTATTTGCTTTTGAAAGAACTCAACTTTCAAGATGTCGATGTTGGCACAAAGGTCATCTTTTTAGGATTCCAAGTTACGTCTAAATTTCACAGAGGCATCTTTATCAACCAATCCAATTGCTCAGGTAATCTTGAAAAAGTTTGGTTTGACTCCTGCACACCCATTGACACTCCAATGGCCGGAGCGTCTCAACCTTGATGAAGATAAGGGGAGGCATAGCTAAATGATCCTACACGATTTCGTGAGGTATGGTTGGCTCCCTTATGTATCTTAGATGCATCTAGACTGACATTAGTATTTGCTGTTTGTCTGTGGCACTTGATACAGAGCTTTAGCCTATGAAATGCACCTTACTGCTATAAAGCGGATCTTTCGGTACCTAAAAGGAACTTTCCACATGGGTCTGTGGTATCCGAAGGATCTCCGGCTTTGAACTAAAGTTTTGAGATGCTGATTATGCAGGTTGTCATGGACACAAGGAGAAGTAACTCTGGCTCAGCTTCAATTTTCTTGGAAATCGGTTGTTTGTGGTCATCCTAAAAGCAGAAAAAGAAATGTACCGCATCTCCTATACAGATGGCTGAATACATCGCCTTCCTATAAGGATGCTTTTGTGCTCATCAATTCTCTGGATGCGTTCTCAATACGAGACTATAGGGATTTGCGTTAAACAAAATTGATGTATTCGTGACAATCAAAGTGCTATTGCTCAATGCTTGTATAGTGTTCAACCACTCTGGCTCACAAGCACATTGTATCCGTCATCACTTTATCAAAGAGCAGGTTTGAAAGGAAAGTTGTTTGAGTTGTATTTCGTTGGAGACAAATACCAACTGGCTGGACATTTTTACGAAGGCCTTACCCGGGAGATGACGCTTGCCACTTACTTTCCATCTTGTTGGAGTTACAACAAATGTCACAGAAACTTGAAGGACAACTACAAGGATGAGTCTGTCTCGGGCAAAAGGACGACTGGTTGATGATTATATTGATGCAAGTTTTGGACACGGACCAACCGCTTACAACTTTCAAGACAGATTGAAGTGTTCATTCCTGTCTAGGTATTCTAAAGTCTTGTTTCCAATTGGCTCACTTAATATCTTGTGCATTTTTACCTAACCTCATAATTTGTGGGGGAGATTGATACATTTTATGTCCATTCTAGAATTTAAACCATTCTCAAGTTTATATTTGTCGGGGGTGAGATTGTGGCTTAAGCATTGTAAAACGGATAATTAATGATTCGATTGATTCTAAAATGCTTAAGGTCCTATCCACGAATGTGCTTAAACATCTTTCGATTATCGAGCACATGTGTGTATGGGGAGCATAAGTGTTAATATGATCAAAAAATGTCAAGGTACCCAAAAGTTTGTGTATATACACAAGTATCTTGATAAATGATTTAAGAATTTTGGTTTTCATGTTAGTTGAAATTGATCTTATGGAATGTGAGGAAAGAGGATGTTGTTCCACCGGGTATTGTAAGAATGTCATGCCTGGTCTCTCGGACTGCGCCACTTGTGAAGTGGGATTTCATAAATGTCTTGTACAAGTTTGGATTTCCCAAGGACTTCATATCTTTCGTGGATATATTTCCAAAAGCATCATCAGGAGCATTTGATTTAAACTTTCGTTTGTGCCCCAAACAAATTTTATAAGCACATCGAATGTTTTTCAAAATCATTTTTGCACAGGCCTTAGACGGAATAAAACACCCCTTACCACACTATACTTTAATTGTATTAAGAAGTAAAACGCTGGAAAAAGGAATTGTACGGTTTAGTCAGAGATAGTAATGTACTGACCACTCTTTACCATTCATATTAGTAGAAATTACTTTATAGTGTGTAGTCCTTTTCGGAAATCTGGTCTAGAGAACGGCGAACATTAGGGAATCTGATATTAGGTATATTAGAGGAACTGCTTGTCACGTGCCGGTAAAACCTGTCAAGAGGTTTATTAATGAATCTTTCTGATACTAAGGTGCAGTATTCATACTGTAATCATTGATCCTCACGGAATCAGAGGTTAACGTAACCGACCAGATTGAGTATCGTCTATACTCGGTCCCTTCAAAAATATAAGAGGTAGGAAACCAAACCTTAATTATTTTAGAGTATTCAAAAGTAAATGATTTATTCTTAATACAAAAGATTACCTCATTTTTTCCATTCAAGTTTGACCCAAAGTCGTACGAAGGTGTTTTCCTAGGATATTCACAAAATAGTATAGCTTACATAATTACTTAACAAACAAAATGAAAGTTGAAGTAAGGAGTCGTTTTATGTAACTTTCGATGAAACTCATTCCCCCCCCTTAAAACATCACCATTGGAGATGATGAGTTAGTTGAAGAAGAAGCTATTGAGGTTAGTAAAACAAAACCATAGCAATGATCTTGACAGACATTTCATTAAAAGAATAATTCAAATTGTAAAATATTAAGAATCTAAACTATCCCCTAGAAAACGTTATTGGTAATCTAAACAAAGAACTCTTAGGTCGTAAGCTTCAAGACAAAAGGAAAAAAAACTTTTCTTTTGCTTTTTATTTCAACTATAAACCTCAAAAATATAAATACGTCATTAATCTATGAAAACTTGTGTAACATGCCATGCAAGAGGAACTAAACCAATTAAAATAACTGAGGTTTGGGAACTTAGTTCAATAGTCCCATGGATATGTACAATTATAGGAACAAATGTGTATATGAAATAAACTCGATGAATGAAAATGGATTCTTAATAGAATCAAAGCTAGTGTTATCACCCAAGGTTAGTATATATCACAGAAGGAATTGATTATGACGAAACAATGCACCCGTAGTTAGATAGGTCCAAAGTATACTTTTAAGCTTATGCTTGTGCACTAGACTTTAAGTTATACCAAATGGATGTGATTGTGCATTCCTTAACGGTTTTATCAATGAGGAGGTTTACGTGGCACAACCTCCGGGATTCATTGACTTCGCAAAACCTAATAATGTCTATAGACTTAAGAAAGCTTTTTATGGTCTAAAACAAGCCCCAAAAGCTTGGTACGATCGATTAAAAGCCTTTCTTATTAAACATGATTTTACGCCATAGGAATGGTAGAATAAACAAACTCTTTTGTAAAAAGAAGGACTCCAACCTCATTATTGTCCAAATTATTGTTGGATAAACATTATTATTGAATCAACTTGTCAGAAATGTGTGATGTTTTTGCCAAAATCATGCATGATGAGTTTGAATAGTTATGATGAGGGAACTAAATTTTTTCTTAGGATTACAAATAAAACAATTAGATGATGGAATTATTTTTAATCAATCAAAATATATGAAGGAAATGCTTAAGAAATTTGGACTAGAAGACTCTAACATAATGAAAACCCCTATGTCTGTAGATAATACCAAATATAGAGGCATGATAGGTAGTTTATTATACTTAACGGCAAGTAGACCTGATATCATGTTTAGTGTTTGCCTTTGTGCACGCTTTCATGAGGATCCCAAAACCTTTCTCCAAATGAAGCCGATTAAATGTATTCTTATGATACATTTAAAGGTTACTACGCATGTAGGGATTATGGTATCCTAAGGGATCGGCATAGAAATATAGTGTTGCGGATTTCGGATCATGCGGGACGATTAGTAGTTCGCTAAGAGCACTAGTAGTGTTTGCACGTTTATGGATGTTGCTACATCTTGGTTTTCGAAGAGAGAAAGCGCTCTTTCCTTCTTCACACACCGAAGGCGTGAATTGTATAGCGCCGGAAAGGCATGTCAAACAAGCCTAGGGATGAAACAAGCTCTCGTTAGACTCATGGGTTAGGGTTAGATGGACTTTCCAATAATGTGTGATACAATGGGGCTATAGACTTAAGTAAGAATCCTGTTCAACACTCACAAACAAAACACATTGAGATTCGCCATCACTTTCTTTGCTTCATAATAGTTTAAAAAGGGTTCTCTCTATAGAAAAGGGTCTCATCGGAAGACAAACATATGCCGATTTTCTAACTTAAACCACTTAAACGTGAGCTATTTAACTACTTACGTCTAGGTCTAGGAATCATGGAATAAATTGATTAAGTTTTCGGCCTAATTAAGAAATGATAATCATTAAAGAACTGTTTGTTAAAAATCTGAGGAAAATTTTCTCAAACAGGTGGCGGCCCCTGAATTCATAAAGGTCGGACCCTTTAATTTTAGGGGACGACAGACTTTTTAAGGGGACCAACTACATGACTGACTAAATTTTTTTTTCCTCTCTGATGTCTAGTTTCTATTTTACACTAAAAAACACAAGATTTGGGAAATTTTATAAGCAAAAATTTTACAATTCTTCTATCTAAATGGCATATCTCATTATACATATATACAATAGTCCAAATCTATTATTTTCTAAAAAGTCTTTCTCACAACTAGGAGCACATGAAAATCAATTTTCATTATTTATGGTTGTGATATGCTAAAATTATTTTTCTCTTTATGCATAATGTTCTCTTATTGTTGTCAAATGTATATAATCTATATTATATTTTCGCAATCTTGGGTTGAGCAAATTGAATCAAGGTGCATTTGGATTATTTCTTATGTTTTACATGTCTTAGTTGTCGAAATAAATGTAACACACATTTGTCGCACTTAGGCAACACTAGTATTTGCACAAAAGTTTGGTTCGTTTTAACTGAACCCTTTGTTCAAGAAACAATCTTTGTGCCTTATATTAGTTACTATTTTATATGCTCTTTACTCTTTTGGTCTTCAATTCATATATGATTATATGTCAAAATTATGTGAAATAGTTTTATCCTACAACTTGTCATATATATGTAGAATGTTGATCTTAATTGCTATGTTGTAAAAATCTTAATGCCATCAAAAGGAAGGACTAGCTGCAAATTAACCACCAAATAGAAACCCTCACACAAATTTTGAGAAAATCAATTTTTAGGACAATCTAGGAAAATAGCCGCAATCGCCCCTTTAATTCATAAGGGTGGTCCCCTTATTCTTTGAGGGGATTCCGACCCTAATTAAGGGGACGGCCTAGGCAGTACGGTAAAATAGTATTTTTATCCCTCTTTTTCGACCATAACCTATACCTCTTGACTTAGCTACTGTTTCCTAAATTCCACGAACAAAATTATTGGATTTGATCTTTTAAATGTCATTCTTTCTAATTTAAACCTTTTTCCACTTTAAATACATTCTCAGACCTTCATCATCAAAAATCATCCTCACAATAACATCTCCTAACAAACCCCACATCCAAACCATCTGGTTGCCAAAATGGGTGTGAAACCTATTGGAGGAAAGAAACTAAACCCTTGTAACACATCCAATGAGATCAAGTAAATTCACCTACACAAGGCCAAAAACCACTCACTTCTTCATCATGAACCATCTCAAGAAACAATCTCCCTAATAAAGCATTACAAAATCCTTACATTAAGGACACTCCCACATCACTACAAGTTGTTCACATCCTCCATTTTCCATCTCACCCATCAATTCACATGTTACTCATTACTCAAGCTCACCTCAAAGTGACAACAAACTCAATACACACCATGCTATCTCAAGTGGAGAAAGCCTAGTTGATGATAATTATCACACTACAAAGACCTATCAAACCTATTAGCCATGCATATCTCTCTAATAACAGAACAACATTTCCTCATCAACTTACTCTCCAAACCTTCACAACCCTCAAATTAACCAAGTTGCAAACCCATATTGGGTATTGGCCATTGTTGCATCTCACCTTAAAAAATAATTCCTTCGCTTAAGTAAGATATCGATTGGATTGAATTCCTCCTCACTCGACCAATCCATCACCTAGAGTTCCAACTCGAATTACCCTTCCCACAACCGCCTCCGGCTCCAAGACTCTCCATCAACACAACTATCTCGTTAAATATGCCTACAAAAATAATCATCAAAAACCTTTTGTGTAGCAAGCAAGTAAAAAAAATCCCTATATGGCTATTTAGGATTTTTTTTTATGTATATTAATATGCTTCAAAGCAAATTTGTTTTTCTTTTTATGTATGCTTGTGTGTAGTTCACACACATTATCATAAATGAATGAAGTATCTTTTTCTTTGATGTTTGCTTGCACTTGTCATATTTTTTCTTCCTTCTTGCTACATGTTAGAAATATTTGTATTGTTCTAACTCATTTTTGTAGCCAAGAAACCATAGCTCGATTCCTTGGTGCCCTCGAACGAGGGGGAGCACACATCAAGGGGGAGCATTTATTCCCTCCTATTATTTTACTAGCAATTCTCGACGATGCCTTTTTGATTCTACAAAAGGGGGAGAAATAACATAAAACTCACTAAATACTTGTTTAAAAATAATTTTACATTTAATGAGTTTAAATTTTGTAATCATCAAAAAGGGGGAGATTGTTGATAGAAATAATGCCTAAAAACATTATTAATATTTTTCACATCTTTACGTTTTGATAATCACAAAATATAAAAAATGTTCAATGTAAAATTAAAATGTAAATACAAGTAAGTTGTAGTTAAATTTTCATTTCGAAAATCATATCACTTAACAGGTAGGAATTTAAATAAATGCTTAATGCATTTTTTATGATCATAGGAAATTTTTATTTTTTTTCATTTTTCAACTCACCTTTTATAAATGTTTGTAAAAAATTTTTTTATAGACATAACTACAAAACAATTTTCTATAATTAAAAGAAATGTTTTATTCAAAAATAAACATTCTGAAATTTAAATTTTCTGACCCTAAAAAAACGGGCTAGAAAAGGTTTCCAAGAAAACCCCTCCTTACAAAAAAGGACAAGCTGGGTGATGCGCCCAGCTTAAGGGCTGCCCCCTGTTATATATACGGTGGTTTTTTGATGGCGCGCACCCCCTTATTCTTTAAGGGGACGCCAAACGGGTATTTAGGGGGACCGCCCATTTGTAGACGCTCCTCAAGAATCGTTTTTTAAATACTGGACTTTTCCCCATTATTTTCTCACCTTTTGCACTCATTCTTTCTGATTTTTAAAAATCAACCCACACAATCTCAAAGCCCACACATCTCATTAAAATCCTTTGATCATTTAATCATAAAGCTTTGTTTCCAAGTGATCCAAGCTCAATTCCTCAAGTGCAAGAGAAGAATACTTCCATCATCAAGTGAAGAAGTATTACACCTTTGTGTGTTGTTGCAATCTTATTGCATCCATATCATAACTTGTAAATCATTTGTAAATCTTGTAAAGTTGTGTAGTTGTTAGATCTTGGTGATTGTTGTAAGTATAGTTGGATCTTGGTGATCTTTCCTAGTAGTGTTAGTTAGGTGTGATTATAGTAGTGGCTTGGTGAAGTAGTGGTGTGAAGAAAACTAAGGTGTGAAGAAGTTGTGTAGTCGTGATCAAGTCGTGAAGCAAAGTTGTGTAGTGAAGTTGTGGTAGATTGGTTCTAGCTAAGATTAGAACTCGACATCTAGCTTAGTGTCGGAAATCAAGATAAGCGAAATTTGTGTAAGGTTTTCTCCGCCATAAGGGAGCTTGTTGACATAGTGAAGAAAACTCTCGAGTTAGGTGCTCGAGGAGTGGAGTAGGACGAAGAGGTGCTTCGTTGCTGAACCACTATAAATTCTCGCGTTATGGTTTGATTGTTCTTACTCTTATCTCTTGTCATACATTATTTTCTCATACTATCCTATTAATTGTTTAGATAAGTATATTGTTTATATTGAGCAAGTGTTGAATTCACATAAAGTCGAATCTAGAATTTTTACAAACACTTTAAAACCTTAAATCAAAAAGCGGTAAACTATTCAACCCCCCTTCTAGTTTTCCACAAACAGCTTTTGGTATTAAAACAAGAAAAACTTAATCTTCTTACCATGCAGCATGTAAACACTGAGATTCTCAAAGAGAATCAAAACTTAAAAAATAAACTGAAGGAACTAACATCTATTACAGAAACATGGCTAAACAGTTCTAATAAAGTTAATCAGTATATCAGTGAACAAATTCCTACTCAAAAGAAGAAAATCCTGGGATTTTACCAACTCACTGAAGATACCTCCAGTTCAGGGCCAAAAGACCTGGTATTTGTAAAGTCTTTAACAGATAACTCAGATATGTCTATTACTGGTAGTGTAGAATATCTTAACACAAGTATGGATTGATTCACTTAGAGTTTTAGAGAGAGAAAGATGTGGTTGGTTGAACACTTAGAGAGAGAAATAAAAAGGATAATATTAGCTTAGTGAAAATGTGACAAATGAACAACCAACACCCTCTCCATGTGTGGAGAGGGTTTATATATCTCATGCTATAGCCGGCCATAGGCCTTTAGTAGGCTCATCCATGGGCCTTTGGCCCGGTTAGCTTTCTAACTTAAACTTATAACTTACTACGAGCTACGACTAACTATATTGGTAGTGACCGACACTTTTTTGTATTTCTAACAATCTCCCCCTAAGGGAGGTCACTCCAATTTACAAAAAATTTAAACTTAGCATACTATGCTTTCACTTCGGTCTTGAGCTCGTAGTCTTTAACTTCAATCATTAACTTGTGATTTGATGTAGTGATCATTGACTTTGGATTTGAGCTAGTTCTTTTGACTTGACATGAATGTGATCTTTGAGCTTCTTGAAATCATCAACCAAGCATAATCTCGTTTCGCCATCTTGTAAACTTTGCCATCTCGTGAACTTGTGACTTCTGGACCGACATGCTCATACCTTTCTTGATTTGATAATCTTGAAAAGCTTTAATAATGCATCTTTCTTGAATTTCTTTAACTTTAACACTTTGTCGCTTCAAGAAGGACGTATGGTATCAGAGTAGCGGAAGTCTTGAAACATGTACTTGAGCTTTCATGATGTCTTTATATTTGTCGGTTGGGTATGAGCATGTGGCTATGAATCTTGTGAGTCAGCTGGAATCAGGTACCTCCATCACCATCTTTAAATATTCCTGAAATAAAACAGTTAGCAATAAAGCAGGGGGACGAATATGGCTTTGTCATTCGCCCGTGTTTGGTTGGAGTAACCTTCGAATCTGTAAGGATTGACCTGTGATCAGATAGATTCAATTTAAGAAGAATCTTCTTGACAGGATTTCCAGTTGTAGTAATGAATCTTTCTAACACATATGTATTAGATTCTTCATACTCAGCATGTTCTCATTATCGGAACGTCTCAAATCAGACAACACGATATGAGTGAACCATCAAGTTACTATCTCACTGATTGAAATAAAAATTGATTTGAAAATCAATTGACGTGTCACTTGCTAAAGTGTTTTTGTGACACATCGAGAGTGTTAATCATTTCAAAAATTCATCAGCAATCGTCAATTTATAACCTAGAACAAGTTTGATTCTTATAGAATCGCACCATCGTTTCTTTCCAGTTGTCACAAGTTTGATTCATATAGAACCGCACAAGTCACCTACCATGAGCTTGTTTAATGTCGGCTCAAGCAGGATTTCCATCTTCATTGTGAATGAAATCACTCGGATGTTCTGGCAAAATCACAAGGATAATACGTAGGACTCTTAATATGTTAACTTGTTATTCACATTGTGTGACATAGCAAGCATGATTTGACAAGTGTCCTAATGAGATTTATGGATGATTTATTTTGGCTCTAGACTCAATAGTGCACTTTGTTTTTAGTGATTGGAGGCTGGAGCAGACTGCCACCTTTTTAATATCAACTAACTCAGAGTGAGAAAGTTGATAGAAATGCGTGTAATCTACATGAGAAATGAAACAAGAGTCTGTTAAAAGACCTTCAATAGCTAGGGAGGGTTGTGCATAGCGTCACTAGGTCCATGACTGTCTTCAATGTCAGACAACAACTTAGTGTTTCTAACAGTTTAAGTATTGACCCAGTTTCTGCCTAAGTGTATGGAGGGCTTTTTTTCACCCTTTATCCTTACATTTCTTTTTAATTCTTATACCCCTTCAGCACTTACCGAGACTTCATAACTAGTACCTTGTTGGGTTTGTTCCAGTACTAGCTCCATCTTAGTCGGCACTATTCCTTTATTCTCACTTTTTCTCATTTTGTATCATACCTAAGGACTTCTACACTATATAGTGGATATCCCTGGGTAGATCCCTCCGGTTATGGTTGGATCATGGGATTTGAATACCTATGCTTAACTACCTTATAACTCTATAAATTTAAGTACATGGTCGGTCTTTAGGGTATTCCAACACAATCAAAACCAAAATCATTGAAAAGTTCAATCAAAGTGTTTGATATAATATCAAAAGATTTACACTTTGAGAGTTTTTCATCATCACTAAAAAGCTCCCCCTTAACATGTGCACCGTAATCGTAGTACACGTTAAGTGTTGGAGTGCATTGAGTCTATTTTATATGACCACATGACAATACAATTAAGATTCAGATCCGTTTAATTACATTTTCTCCCCTTATCCAAAATGTTAATCCCTTGATATTTTGGATATCAATTGATTAAACTTTCGGGGACAAAATGTTATATAATCACTATAAGGAACATTTTAATGCTCCCCCTTAAGTTTTGAGGGTATATAAGACTGTGCTGAGTATAATAATTTGAAAATTTTTGAATTTACTAAGAAATTCTTGAAAATTTTATACTCAAGCACACCTTATTTTCACCATAAGTCTACACTACATATATACAAATTCACAAGTTTATGATATACGAAATGACCTTTGAGATATGAACACAATATGACTAAGTCATATTGTTCTTTGTAGCAGTCTGAGGTCAGTTCCGTAGAGTCTACCACCAACGAATTTCTTTAAACTCCTCATCATCCTCCTTTCCTTTTGCAGCTTATTGATGTCCTTGATCATGAAATGAGCTCTTTTCTTTTCCAAATTGCTCCATTTTCTCTTCGGCAAGTACTCCATGTCTATATTCTTGGTTATGTCTTCGAGCGAAGAAAGAAGCCTGGTTAACGTGCCATCACTGAATTTGTACAGTTCGTTGAAGCGCATCAACCTGTTCCTCTTATAGTCGTTGACATAAATGAATCCTTGAGGGTCTTTGTATGGAGTATACGGGTGCCTTTTTCTGAGATCTGGTCTTGTGGTATCAGGCTTGGTGACGTTGATCTTCTTTTGATAACTTTCAACTCCAAGTTGAAGATCCTCGACTCGCTTCTGAATAACCAGACTTCTGGTGAACATTCTTAGGGCTATTGCGAAGTCAGCAACATCATCCCCTAAAAGATTTATGAGCCGATTCTGAACCACAAGAATTAACATATCCTCGATATCATTGATCCAAAGTCATGGAAAGTCACCTTCCTTGAATCTGTATAATACGTTATCAGCTCTTCTTACTACAATCTCTTCCAAGTACCCGTATCCATGTTTCCTCATAACCTTGACATGAGTGACTGCCAGAATACGTTTTGTAGAATATACATCTCCTCTTGATTGTATGCCTCTTGCATATGCATAGAAGGACTTACGTTGTTGTCTCTTATTGTGTGATACCCCATACACATATCATATAATAGAAACTATACGGGTTGTCTCCATTGTTTGGAACCATGTTCTTAAATGCATGGAAGATTCTTACTTAGCGGCCTAATCTAAAACCATTGACTTGGTTATAGTAGAACGGTTGTGTATGTCATAGTCGTAAACTCCTCCTGGTAGATACTTGGCTGATCATTGTTGATGAAGTATGTCGAACGGTAGCTACTTTAGAACGTTTTCGCCACGCGTGTGATCAAAGGAAGGGGTTTGGAAAGATCAAAAGGATAGTCACCGCCTTCAGGATTTTCCCAATCAAGCTTTTCTAAAAGAGCCTTATAGCATTCTTTAAATTCATATTCTAATTCAGCATAATTAGAGCGTGTTCCTTGAGTTAAATTCTCAATTTTCAAGCCATTCAAGTTGTATCCTGAGAAGTCTATGGAGTGCATTGTCAATTCATCAAAGTCCTTTAACGATTTATAGTAGAAAGTGGAAGATTGCTAAAGTTCATTAAAATATTTGGGTTGGTCCTTCTTGAGTAGTCTTGCTAATATTCCAGTCAGGGTCAGTAGGTTCTTGAGGTGGTGTAGTTTCTTGAACCAGTCACGTCTAGAGGCAGTCTCTTTCCTTGGTTCATCTTTATTATCACCCATGTTCCCTTCTTGATCACATGGCATGTCTAATTCTGCAACCTCAAACACTGGTTCCTCTGATTGAACAGACTTTCCAGAAGACTTCGGTTGAGACTTGGTGCCTTTGGAAGAGCCAGACGTTGAATCTTTCTTTTTTGGCTCAATGGTTGGTTCTGCATCTTTGCTTAGCTTTCTCTTTTTCAACCCTCGATCTGATCTAGCGAAAGGGTCTTCATCTTTATCCTTGTCTTTTCGGCCACGATCTTCATGAATACTCTTCAGAGAGAAGAAGAAATATTTGTTGAGAGCGTAAGATTTTTTCAAACCATCATAGCAATCTCGGTGTTCGGGAGCCGTCAGATATGACTCACTTTTCTCCATCTTGTCAAGAAGAATCTTCTTTAACTCAAATTTAGTAAGTGTAAAAAGCAGATTCATAAGGAGATTGTGGTTGAGAAGGACACTTTGCTAGAGTAACGCTTATCTCACGTGATTCTTTAATCAACTTTTCCATCACAGGTGGAGCTAGTTAGACACTTCCTTAGGCAGAATCTAAGGCTGCTGATCCTTTACTTGCTATTTGATTCTTGCCATAAGAGACTCTGAAAGGAAGTTCGTGAATTCTTCTCTGGTTTCTCCCAACCTCGTGTCTAAATGTTCATCAACTAAAGATGTCACTTGAGTGTGTAGAGGGTCCTTTTTAATTTCATCAACTTCTTTTTCCAATACTGTTATTCTATCATTGCATCAAAAGACTGATGCAAAGTCAGGAAATGTTGATAGAGGATTTGTTGCTTCAATTGTCGGCGGTAGAGTAGGTGTTGTTAGTATTGGTGGAGGAGTGAAGGTTTGTGATGATTGAGGAATGTTTGTGAATATAGGTGATGATTCAGTGATAACAGAAACTAGTATTGTAAGAGTGGGTGCCTGAGTTCTTGGGACTTCATGGTGGACATAAACATCTAGTGGAGAAACTATTTCTGTATCAGTTTGAGGGGTATCTGAAAAATTTAGTAATTTTGTATGCTCCCAAGTCGATGATGCGAGATAGAACTAGTAAGGAAACTCCAGTCTTCTTCGTAACAGTAGTAATTGTTACATGAGCATCGTTAACAACTTGTTCTTGAGTAGTCTCTAAATTTTCATTCCCTTGTTGAGCTTCATCCATTTCAACATCAGCACCTTTACCTTGAACAATCTCTTTACCAGTCTGAGTGGGTTCTTCTAATCTAGCATATACATCATCATCAAATTGGTCGGTAGTATCATCCATTCCCTTATCTTCATCACTTTCAGATCCTCATCATCTTCAGATCATTTTCTTGATCAATTCCTACCTTCTTCTTGATAATCATCATACAGATTCTTCATCTTGCTCTCTGTATCAGATTCTCTTGCTCTGCACTTATTCATTCTCACTATCCATGCCTTATCACTTGTCTCTTGTTCGTCTGTGTTGTGGTTTCATCATTACCCCAAGAACTGAGATTCATCTCTCAGTAGAGTCATTCTTCTTGTCACATCGGGAACCCCTGGTTTATCACCAGTTCCTTCACTTGTGACTGTAGGAGTGATCTTTTCAACACTTAGAGGTTTTTCGACACCTATACCAGAACCACTAGGATGTGTCATGTGAAAGTCCCTTAAGCTCTTCTTTTTCACTTCTTTCAGCTAAGCCTTTTTAGTTAAAGCTACTTCAGATAGCAGCTCAATTCCTTTATCATGAGCAACATCCACCTTTTCCTTTTCCTTTCCTTTAGACTTTGTTTCCACCGAAGGCTCTCTGATGACGATATCTGTTGCTGGCTTAGTTAAAGGCTTCTTGACTGATCTCTTAACTCATTTGCCTTTCGTGACATGTTCTTCATCTACAGGAACTAGATCATTGTCCTTCTTAGTTAGAGAGGCTTTCTTGAATTTTCTAGCAATCTTAGGAGTACAACACATGTAGCATGGCCAGATAAGTCTTGTAAGCCTTTTGATTCCTTCATCTAGGATGGTAAACATTCAGGTAGAATAGCTTCATAGATCTGAGATGATTCTTTTACAGAGACAGATCTTAAGGAGTTAATTAAGTAGTCATCTTTGGAAGTGTGCATCCTAATTTTGTTTCTCAAGGAGAGTGACTTTTCTTGAATAAGAAAATGGTAAATGATAACTTTGGTGAAACCAGGGTAGTACATCTTTTCTTGCTTTTTGTAGACTCTGTTTTCAATCTGGTAGATGAAGTCTTCCCAAAGTAATTCCACATAGTCTACATTTTTCCGATGGAACATACACCCGCAAAGTTTTGAGGCTCTTGGAGAGACGAAGCTTGTCAAGACCACTAGTCATTCCAGATAAACTTCTGTTGATAAGAGCAGTAAATGTTCTCCATGGTTGATGCATCTGATCGATAACAACATCATTGAGTGAGTTGATCTCCTCAGTAGACTGAGTTCTCTTAAGAAAGACACTATGTCTTCTTCAGAGGGAAGGGGATCAAATTCTCTACCCTGTACTCTTTGGAAAATCTAAAAGATATCTCTGAAGACTTCCAAAGTAAGTTTGAATTGTTTGTTCTTGTCAATCTTGAATCTGTAGAAAGTATCATGCTTGTATACAGAGTTCCAGAACTGGTGCATGTATACTTCAGGGACATCCACAGTGATGAGAAATGCAGGATAGCATGGATTGAGAGAGATAGCATCCAGAAAGACTTGAAATGTGGAGCTTCTCTTGTGTCACCCCAGAGGGTTTCTTCCTTTGAATTATTCCTGATATTCATTCTGTTTTCTTTGGGAACAAGCTCAAGATCAAGCTTGGTTTGTGGAGTAGTGATGGAAGACATGATTCTGCTAAGATTTGTCATATACAGTTCATATACAAACAAATATATATAGAACAGATAGACAATATAGACTATGATGCATGATTATTGATGCAGGACAGGATTTATAACAGAGGATAGGCATACATATTTTATTTGATTCCTTAGGCAACAAGTTAATCAATGATAATCACATGCCAATGACATAATACACATGCAAACAGGAGACACACAAACTCATATACCACTTAAACTATAGGCTAATTATTGAAATCAAGGCAAAATGTACTAAAGATTTACTAGGAAATTATTAGAGACGCTATTTTCATCACTAAGTGACAAGATAGGGAATATTTATACTTAGATTAGGTTATGCAATTGAATTACCAAGATTACGAGATTATTTCTACAAAGAAAAATCAAGTATAGTTCGCCTATAGTGAGTGTATAAATCGCCTGTGTTAAGGTACCTATGTATAGTTCGCTCCTGGTTAAAAGCTTACTAATGTATAGTTCGCCTGTTAAAGGCACCTATGTATAATTCGACTGTTAAAGTATTCATGTATAGTTCGACTGTATAAAGGTGCATTGTTCGCCTGTGTAACAACTGCTGTATAATTTGCCTATTATAAATGTAAGTATAGTTTGCCTGCGTAAAATGAACGTATTGTTCGCCTGCATAAAACCAATGTATTGTTCGCCTTTGGAAAATAGGTTTATGTATTGTTCGCCTATGTAAAAAAATTCCCAAACCTTTTTTCCTTTTTAAGCAAATATTCTGCAGTCATGATCACCTTAGCATCAATGATATCGTTACTTTCCATTGCTTTTAAAACTTTGTAGTTACCACATAAAATATTGATTTTTTATCATAGTTTCGACCGCCAAACGTTCTAGTTAGTTGATTAATGAAAAATGAAAAATACAAAAAGATGTGTAGGAATAGGTGTATATATAAAAAATGGTAAAGACGGGGATTTTCAAAACTTATGAGTCTTTAACTTCCTCGATGAACACTTAGCTACTTTTCCAAGTTATTAGTCGAGGGTGATTGAGATTCTTAGTTTTCTAAATGCTTACTTCATAGCATTGCGTGAGGACACGGCAATACCTTAGTATGGGGGATTTTGGTATGTGTTTAATTACACATACCTTTTACCTTTAAAAACAAGTTAAAATAACCAAAAACGGACTTAAAATGCCAAAAATATGCTTGTTTTGCTAATTGTGTTGTGCAGGAACGGATATCTAAGAAAAGGACGAAAAACGAAGCCAAAACGACAAAACCGGACACGGAATGGAAAAGCGTGGAAAAGACAAAGTCAAGTCAAAGCCCAAGTCTGAAAAAAGTCAACCAAAGTCAACCCCGACAAATCCAAAAGTCAAAAAGTGAAGAAAAATAAGTTTAGGGACTGAAATTGCCAAGTCCCTAACTTATTTAATGAAGAAATAAGAAGAAAAATTTGTGAGGGACCCAAACTGCCAAATGCCCAAAGAATTAACCACAAGGGTTAAGTCTGCCAAATGGCCAAAGTTATAACTAACAAGGACCAGTGATGCAAAGCCATATATAACCCTCAGGGGTGTTTTCTGCCAATACCCAAAACTTCTATAACCCACAAGGACGTGTGGTGCAAACAATGTTATAACCTTGAGGGACCAATTGTGTCAAATCCCCAAACCCACACCTGGAAATTGAAACACTGTACATCTTCCCAACACCCTTTCCCGCCAAATCCCACAACCCCCCAAACCTGTCATTGTCAACCTCGTTGACTCCCCACACCCATCCAAAACCTTCACAATCTCTTACCCCACCCCCCACATGGGTATGCCATCTTGGCAATCCCTAACTCAACCATTGGACGAAAATTTTGAAGGTCAAGATTCGTTGACCTTGGGGACCAAGACAATCCAAGGGCCAGGATTTGAGTGTGTTTTCTACACTCTCACAACAAGCACACATATGCTGTTTTTGTGTCTACAAAGAAGCACACCAAGGAGAGAAGAAAAGGAGTGCAAACCCTAGCTCGTTTAGCTATAAAAAGCTTTGTAAGCCCTTGAGGCAACCAGAACAGTAGTTTTTAGTGAGTAGTTTTTAAAAATTTTAGTTTAGTCTTTAATATTGTAACTCATTTCAACTTTCATGTACTTGTACCATTTTTATAAAAATTCAGTTTGCATCTTAAAATTCTGTTCCAAGCTTTTGTTTCTTTTAAGCTCATTTCTAAGTTCTTATATAAGCCTTTCATAACCTGTGTTAAATCATTATACAAAGATTTAAGGAAAATTCAAAAGATAAAAAAGTTACTGTTTGATTAATCAAGTGGATGAATGAGCAATTAGGGATGGCTCATTGGGATTGCTTAGTTTAGCTTATTTATAAGCTAGGGTAGGAATTAGAGCTTATTTAGGATGATTTCACTCTTGTTTTGAGCAAAGAGTTCAGGTATGCCTTTTTAATTTTCCAAGCTTATTTTCACTGTTAGCTTATTAGTTTTTTTTAAGTGCTTATTTGTTTTGCTTTTCACTGTTTATTGCTTAACATTGCATAATTAGTAGTAGATTTTAAAATTCTTAGCTTAACTCAGCTTTTATAAGTTTAAAAATCAGTTTTGAAATTCTAAAGGGGTGTTTGGGTTAAGTATGAAAATGGGTCAAAACAGGATTTGTATGGGTTGGGGTTACATGGTTAGCTTTAGCTTAAGTGTTTAAGCTTATTTAAGTCTGTTTTTCCAAAGTTTTTTAGTCCAAAACTATTTTTCAAATTTTTACAAGTGTTTTTTGAAACTGTAGTTTTTTTTGAAGGAGATACAAGAGCTTATTTTAAGCTGTCAAATTAGCTTCCCTTTTTAGCTCAATTTCCCCTGGTGCTAAGGGGCCATTTTTAAGCATTCTTTTCTAGCTTATTTGAGAACCTCAGCATGAGTTATTGGCTTATCTTAAAAGCCAATAAGCTCTTTGTTAAGTTCTCTTTGTTTCAGACCTTAGGAAGCACTCTAGTGAGCTTATTTTTAAGCTTAAAGTAGGACTTTGACTGTTTTTTTTCTTAGCATGGTGTAGGAAGTGCTTATTTTCTTTCTTGTTTTTTTTCTTAGCATAGTGTAGGAAGTGCTTATTTTCTTTCTAGCTTATTAGGAGCTTATTAGTTGTTGAATTCAGTCTCTTACTTGCTTATTAGGTGTGTTAGCTGCCTTAGATAGCTTATTCCCCTTTTCCTTTGCTTATTGAGGTTTTTAAAAGCCAAATCCAATACCAACAGTACTAACTCTTTAGTTAGTACTGCTGTGGGTATTAAGCCACTTTTTGGCTTATTAAGCTTATCTCAGTTGCTTATTCTTGTTCCTAGTAGATCATTTTATTAGGGGCACCTCATCCCTACTTTTTGGCTTTTCTAAAAATCCAATAAGCTCTTTGATAAGTCCCCTTTGTTTCAGACCTTAAGAAGCCCTTTTTTGTGCTTATTTTTTAAGCCAAATTGTGTCCCTACTTAACCACAATTTAACACCTGAGCAAACTACTCTCCCAAAGTTAAGTACTGCTGAGGGTTTAAGATAAGCCACCTCCTGATTATTGAGCTTATCTCAATTTGCTTATGCTTGCTCCCTAGTAGGTCATTCTGTGTGTGTTGATAAAGATTTGTTTGCTCATTTTTCCATTTCTGTGGCTTATTTGTTCTTCCCTAAGATCAAAAGCCATAAAGCAACTTTTGCCTTTAAAGCTTATTAAAAGCTTTCTGCCTGTTTTTTAATCCCTTTCATAGCTTAGTTAGTTGCTAATTTTAGCTCATTGTGCTAGCTAGGTTAGGTTAGGTTACCCCTTTAAGCTTATTAGTCAAGTTTCTAGCTATTAGTGTTAACGACTCAAAGAAAAAAAGCCACATTATGCTTTAATCTTGTTTAAGCTTACTGTCCCTAAAAAAAAGATCTTTTCAGCTTATATTTATAAGCATTTAAAAATGCTTGTAGTTTATGAAAAATGAAAGCTCAAAGAGCTTATCAAGGTTGTTAAAAAGTTTTGTGAAAAAAAAGGGAGACAAGGGGGAAACCCGAGACAAGGCTCGAACCCGGGCCCTCTACCCTCGATACAATACACCCCTTTTTAATACACCATCCATACCGCTGCTCCCTTGACTTCAACGAACGAATCCTCAAGTGGTTTAGTATTAACCCATTTATAGCTCTAAAGCAATAAGCTGTTTCCAACTTATTTCGTCGGGCTTATTTATAAGCCGAATTTTTGTGGTCATTATTTTTTCTTAAGGTAGGCATTTAGGTCTATTATTTTAGGTAAATTTTTCAGAATTTTTAAAAATAGTTTAGTATTTTTTATAATTTAATTTAGTTAAAAGTTTTAAAAATTCATAAAAAATACAAAAATTATCAAAAAAATATTTTTCTTTTTTAGAAAATTTTCTTTAGTCATATATTTCGTAGGAAAAATAGAAAAACTTTCGTAGGGTAATTTTTCAAACTTTTGATTTTTAAAGACCGGGCTTCGGGAAACGGCTTTTTTCTTGACCATCTTTTTTGGTCAAAACGACCTCCGTTTTCAGTCTAGTTCTTTTTCAATCATTCGTTATAAGTCCCCTAAGAGTAGTTTTTAGAAGTAAAAATTTCATCGTAATGGTTAATTTGAAGATTTTAGGTTTTGACCTTTGTTCGTCGATTCGTGGCTCCGTTTTTCAGCTTAATTTCATAATTTTTAGGTTTTTCTTAATCGTTTTTGTTTGTTATTGTTTAATTTAGCTTTCCACACTCTCAAATCATTTCTCTAACAAACTCCAATCTTGCCACTGTAATCATTTTCCAAGCACAATCCTCATTGGGGATAACGACACCGGAAAATTCCTATACTGCTTCCTGGTTTTATTGAGGGTCTCTGAGTGTGTTTTATTTTTTACTAGATAATATATATATTATTATTATATTTTATTATATATTATATTATATATAGTTTAAAGAAATATCAATCATCCCATTAGTCAAGGGTTCGATGGAACTCCAAAGAGGTCCCTGAGTTTACAGTGGAACGCGAGTATCAAGTTCCAACGAAATACCCACATCTGTTCGCAAAGACCGGTCCGTCATCAAGTGGTTGCGTCTTAAGCCTTGAGGACAAGGCTCAGCTAACCGGGGGAGACTAAAACACCCCATGTTTTAGGGACAATGTGACGGCCGTTAATAAATCACCATTTATCATAGTATTGTACGCGTTTGTTTAAGACAATGTAACGGACTCTAAAAATAACAGTTAAACGTAAACGGGCAATCAAGCAAATTATTGTTTTACCGTCAAACAAGGGTAAGCAATTATGTAATATATAATTATTAACGATTTCACAAGTTACTTATATCGGATACGTGAAAGTGTTTACTTTACCGCGATAAATACAATTAGATTTTCCCGGAAACCCCTAAAAATTACTGTCCCTTCAACAATACCTATGATTATATACAATGATTCGAATTTATAAATCGTTAGGCATATGTTTATAATCAGTACACTTCTCATAAGAAGTACTCAAGATATCATAAATAACTTACACTTAAATTAATAAAGTCTACACAATACATTTTATTATTAACTTTCACTTAAAAACTTTCTTTTATATAAAGTACAAAGTAAACATAAACAAAAGAAAATTAAAAGCTAGGAACCATAATCCTAAACTTCATGGATATTCCCATTAAAGGAACCAAGAGACCTAGGCTTTAAAAGCCCTGGTTTCCCTCCTTTCTCTGTCCTCTGTTGAACCCAACGCCCAACCAACCCTCCCCTTGGACTATTCATGTCCAAACATTTGCAACGAGAAATATCTCAATAACTCCTCCCTATAATATTACATGTCAATGCATAAGGAGATATATCAAACACTTTATACTATTCAAAATCAACATTTCTTCTCTACTTGCTGTATCAAAACACGGCATTATTAACAACCATAATCAAACATACGTAAATTTTTATACAAATCCATACAACCCTTTAACACACATCAATCCTAAGGCATCACTGAAAGTGTTTTCAAGCATTGGATCATCATTGCAAGGTTTAAGGAAGAAAGAAATTAGGGGTTTTCAAACCACTAATCTAGGGTTTTAAGCTTGTAAGCTTTGTGTTTTGAGTCTAAACACACGGTTTACATATATTTCCTTCTCATACATCATCCTCCCCTAAGGTCTTCAATAAGTCCTTTATACTTTTATTTATTATGATTTTATTGTGTTATATGTTAATTATGCTATAATCACCACTAAGGACTTTTTAATATGTAAAATGAGTATAATACTTATGTATATAGATTTTATGCACATTTTATATTTCATAATTGTCATATATATCATGGAAAAATGGATGTAAAAGTATGTTAACATATGGTTTAAGTATAAACATGTTTAAGTATAAATTAGGGTTTATAAGGTTATTTAATATATTACAAGAGAAAGTAATATAAATAACTTGTTAATCTTTGGCAAATGGAAAATATATGGACTAATGGACATTAAAATAAGTATCACATATGTTACTTTTATAGTTAATTAGGGTTCTATAATAAAAGCTATAGATGAAAAATAACATAAAATAAGCTTTTTATTAAAAAGTATACACTTGATAATAAGATGGTTGTAAAACTTAGACACTAACATATTTAATGTGACTTTTTTATAAAAATACTATGCTCAGACATTCCAAAATGATAAGAAACTCGAAAAACTGATTTATAACAAAAAAGATACGTTAATTACGAGTTTACGACTATAAATACTTTTATAAAACTTACTATTCATTACAGAAACTAATATTTTTAAAACATCAAAATATGATATAAACTTTTAATTACGAGATCGTAACTCGAGAAGAATCGCTAAAAACGGAACTATAACGAATAAACATACTACTTTTCGATAATTAAAGTTTATACAATAATTTTATAAACTAAGAACATAAAAAGTACTATTCATCAGTAGAATAACCTTATAAAAAATAATACATTTTTACTAACAAAGACGTACTCGAGGGAAACACTAAAATAAAATCAGGATTAAAATGATAAGTTATTACATTACAAGTTTACGCTAATTAAAACCAAAAACGAGTAAAATAAGCTGTCCGTGAACCGTAAAAACACTATTCATCGCATAATATCAAAAACTTGAAAGTAATATTTTGATCACTCGGTCCTTTACTTAACAAACGTGGACGTAAGAAATCGCGACTAACGGACCTTAAAACGACCAAGTTATGTCATTTTTTACAAAAGTCATTTAAAAAACGTTTTCACTTTATCAAATATCTTTTACTAAGACCGATTAGACGGTGGTTATGCTATATAGGAATTTTACCGGGGTTATCAAAGTACTATAATACTAGGTGATTTTATAATGAGTGCCTCTTCGGAAGACGTATCGAACAGATTTGTTTGAATTATGTTTAAAGTGTCCTAACAGCTCGTACGTCATGTCATGACCTCTTATAATTATGAATAAAAGCCCTAAACGATATAAAATTTAGTAACAACTACAAGCTTATATTCAATGTTATTAAATTAAAGTACTCAGTACATATACACCTTAATTAAAATAGGTTGCAAATGCTACGTCTATGCGTGACCATTTTATCTGTGATTATTTGGACAATCTGTACACAAGGTGAGTTCATTACCCACTTTTTACAGTTTTACTAATTTTACTATTATTTTGTGTGAAAACAATCTTTGTTTTATAAAATTTGGCCGCAATGGTTTAAAAGTATAGATAAGTGTTTGCCTAAGTACTAAACCCCTTCAGACCCATTATCATGAACGTCAATTGCATAATGTATTTGATTAAATGCATTATGTTGACGCGAATGTTAGTACATAGATCAGATTGAGATTACCACCCTGTTGGTGATTATCTATGCACGGGAATGAATCGTTGACCGATGTCGACCTTAGATGTTCGGTTACCAAACAACTGTACGCTGCAAAATTAACCTGCTGAAAAAGCAAATAGGTTGAGCTTCAGTGTCAAGACTTATGCAACAGTAATCGGTTTGGTGATTGTTGCAATGTTTAACGTCACGGGAAAGACTTGCGGTCCTGCACAATTTAAATACAATAAACCTATGAATCAACCAATAATTTTGTTGACGTTTTAAGCAATTTTTTTCATGAGGCAATAGGCACGAGGTGCCAAGGATCTTGATTATGTTTTTGGATTGCACACTTAAAGATTTATTTGCATCAATGTTTGAGAAATCTAAATCTATGTTACTTTATAATAAAAAACAAAGAACAATAAGCTATAAGCCTTGTAATATTCTTATATTTAAATCCAATGTGATCATTTAAACACTTGTGTCGTTCTCTTATAATATAACTTGGGTTGTTGATACTAAAGTAACACGCCCCAGATCCTTATTCCGCTGCGACCCATTTTGTGGGTGTTAAAGATTGGTATCAAGAGCCAAGGTTATAGAGAACCAGGTCAAATGTTTTGCTGAACTATAACCGTTTTCAAACAATTGCATACATACAAAAGGTTTTTACGGGGTTATCATATCGCAAATTGTTGCATTAGTCCGATAGGCAATATCCTGCATAAGTTTGATAAACGTGTTTTTATAATAATTACGTATATAGAGGTGAGATCCTCAAAAAACAAGGGCAAAAAAAAGAACAAATGGGTTAATCCTAACCACTCATTTTTTCATCATCCACTTTCCCACTTTTTTTTTAAAACTCAAATATCTAGGCAAACGATAAATCGATAAAACCAAAAAAAATACCATCGCGACGAGTAATTTTTTTATCTTTCTATAGAGGGGCACTTATAGAACATTCGACGAAATTTTTTTCGAATTTTTTTTTTCCAATCACGTCAAAAAAAATCTCAATGAATTTTTTGAAATCACAATGAGATTTGATAACAAATCTCAGTTATTTTTTTTCAAGACGTGATTGAAAAAAAAAACGAAAAAAAAGTTCGTCGAAAGTATCGCAACGATAATTTTTTATCTTTCTATAAGGTCACTTATATATATATTTCGACGAACTCTCTTTTTCGATTTTTTTTTTCAATCACGTCTGAAAAAATCACATGAGATTTGTATCACAAATCACATGTGATTTTATGAAATCACATGAGATTGTGATACATAATCTCCATGTGAATTTTCAACGTGATTTGTTACGAACGAACTTGTTTTCCGAATTATTTTTTTTCAATCACGTCGTAAAAAAGCACATAATATGTATCACAAAATCACATGTGATTTTGTGAAATCAATCACATAAGATTGTGATACAAATCCCATGTGATTTTTTCAGACGTGATTGAAAAGTTCGTCGAAAGTATCACACCTATTTCTTACAACTCAATATCTTAGCAAACGATCAATCGTTGAAAACGAAAACAAATACAACCATCGCGACGGAGTATTTTTTTTATCTTTCTATAGAGGGCACTATATATACTTTCGACGAACTTATTTTTTTCGAATTTTTTTTTTTCATTCACGTCAAAAAAAATCTCATGGATTTTTTGAAATCACATGAGAATGTGATACAAAACTCATGGGAATTTTTGCAGACGGATTGAAAAAAAATCCGAAAAAAAAAAGTTCGTCGCAAATATATAGAAGTGCCTCTCTAAGATAGATGATTAAATTCTCTCGCGATTGGTATGTTTTTCGGTTTGCGTAACGATTAAACGGTTTGTTGATATTTTATTTTTTAAAAAATAGGGTGAAAGTGATTTTTTAATTAAATTAAAGACAGACTCTGAGATTTTCTTAAAGAGTCTAAATCGCGATGACAGTACAAGAGGATGAAAATGGAAAGATAACTGCAATTGTTATACGGAGAATGAAGCGGTTTGTTCTTTTTTTTGTTTGACCATGTTCCTTATGAACTTTTCCTGCTATAAAGATAATAGTCTAATATTAATATACTTATATAAATCACTTTTGATTTTTCAGTTTCGAGCATGTCGGATTCGGAAGATTCTACAGTTACGTATACTTTAGATCCCCAGCCCATATGAGGACCCATCAGTCATGGGGTCACCAGGAGTCGAGGACCCATTTTTCAGGATCCCACCGTCTCCAGATTACGTGCCTGCCCTAATAGCCAGAGCCGAGCACCACTTCACCTTTCTATGTACCAATTTGTATCTAGAGCCTGTCTACCCGGAGTTCTTACCAGTGGACGATGAGGTATTCCCGTCTGAGGAGCAGCCAATGCCTGCTGCTGACTCACCTACTCATCAGTCACCAGGGTATATACCGGAGTCAGATCCTGAGGAGGACCCGGAGGAGGATGACGAGGAGGATCCTGGGGAGGATCCAGCCGATTATCCTACTGACAGAGGAGATGACGATGATGATGATGATGCAGAGGAGGAGGAACACTTAGCTCCTGCTGACCCTGCAGCTGTTACTTATTCAGCTGACTAGAACCCATACCTTGCTTATCGCGTCACGGCTAGGATGTCCATCCGACCTCAAGCGCCGGCACCGTTCCTCTCCGAGGAAGTTGCTGAGAGATTGTTAGCCTTACCTACTCTACCACCATCACCTCTCTCTCCATACTCATCACCACTTCCTCAAATACCCTGTCCGCCATTACCTATACCATCACCACCACCCATTAGCCCTACTTATGTTAAGGGATCTATGGGATCCCGAGCTGCTAGAATTAGACAGAGAGATGCACTACCATCTCCGATTCATGAGACTGAGATGCCTGGGATCTGTTTACCGCTTCGTAAGAGGCCGCGTCGTACTACTCCTGGTCCTGGATACGAGGTCGGGGAGAGTTCGGCAGCTGGTACTGCTAGGCAGGTTGGACCTACCACAGCTTAGGCAGACCTTTATTGATTTGCTGATATGTTAGATACCGCTCCATGACGCCAAATGACTAGAGAGTTAGGCTATGGTATTACAGATACATGGGATGAACTTGTAGGAGCCATCCAGGAGATTGCACCGACCACCCAAGAGGGGGTCAATTAGAGAGTTATTGAGTTGGCTACTACTGTTGACTAGGAGGATGAGATCATATATTCTCAGCTGGATGATGCACGGTATGACCGAGCTCTACTTAGAGCCCGAGTCAACATGTTGTACAGGGATAGGCCATTCCATAGACGCACTGCCCTTCTGATGGATGAGGAGGCTAGATTATCTCGTGCCGCTTGGGCACAGTCGATGGATGCTTGCAATCAGACACGTTCCGAGGGCATATCACTTCGGACTACGGTCATGGCTCAGCAGTCCGAGATCACTGAGTTGCAGGCAGCAGACCGTAGGAGACAGACGGTGATTACAGATCTGCTGAAAGCAGACTATCGGAGACAGAGACAGTTAGTGGAGACACTAAAGATAGTGAAGAGCCTCAAGACTCAGATGATCGAGCTTCAGAGACAGCAGGGACCTGCTAAGGATCCTGCAGAGCCAGAGCTACCAGAGGAGGCCAGTAGCAGTTCTTAGACTGGGTTATGATTTGCTACTATACAAGTCTGTTAGTATTATGGGTATTCCCAGCTAGCAGACTGTATAGATCTTTTGTTTTGTCTAGCTACTCTGTTTAGATCTTTTTGTTCATGTATCGGCTACTTTGTACAGCCTACTAAGTATTACGAGTATATCTCGGCTAGTATGGCTTTAGGTTATTTTGTCTTGTAACCTAAGTGTTGTGATCGTTTGTATTTAAACCAATCTTCCTGTATTATTTTTCCCAAGTTATATATGGAAAGGATGAGATTATGTTTTATATGAAATCGAAATTATTATGAATGGATGTCGATTTGTTAATTTTCAATATTTTTGTGTTATTTCACATGTGTATGTGATAAGTTTATTTTTATGTATACATGAGGTTATGGTTAAGATTTTTGAAATCTAGCGGGGTATTATGTTTTCTGGTGATTTAAGAAAATGGCACCAAGAGGAAGGCCTCGAGGTTTAAACAGGATGCAACTCCCCCACTAGTCAAAGACATTCTTACCACCACTTCGGGTTACCAGTTGCCCAACTTCAGGGCCATGATCAACGAGTGTGGTCACTGCTGTATTGGCAGCCCGTAATACGACCCAGCAAATGAGATGTAGCCATACCTCGGGAACAGGTGCTAAGAAGGAATGGAACCCAGCTACTTCAGGGAGTTACTTATCAAGACTTCATGAAATGTCAACCCTTATTCTTTCAGGGGCGCAGAAGGACGTGGTCGACTTGACCAATTGGTTGAGAGGATAGTAACCGTGTTTCGCATAAGGTTACTGCACGTGGTTGTTAAGTTTAAAGTTAGTGCCACTTGTACTCTTATGGAATGCTCTAAATGGTGGAAAATCACATGTTAGGCAGTGACTAATATGTTTGCATATGCAAGTGTCGTGGACTGACTTGAAGAAGAAGATGACAACTAAATATTGTCCAAGGAATGAAATCAAGAAGATTGAGGCAGAATTGTGGAACCTAAAAGTAAAAGGCACCGATGTGGTAGCCTACAAACCAACATTTTCCAGGAAACTAGCATTGATGTGTGACAAGGATTGTTCCCTAAAGAGACTGACAAATTAAAAGGTAGGTCGGTGGGATGCCAGACCTGGATTTACTCCAGTGTTGTGGCATCGAAGCCGAAAACCATGCAGGAGGCTATTGAGATGGCGACTGAATTAATGGATAGGAGAATTAACACTTTTGCTGAGAGACAGGAAAAAAAACAAGAGGAAGTTTGAAGACACTCCTCGAAATAACCAAAACCAACAACAGAACAAAGGCAGAACACTGGCCGGGCTTATGCTGTGAGGGAACGGTGACAAGAAAACCGTATGAAGGGACTAAAACCTACTATGGTCCCAAGTGTACTTCAACCATTTCGGTCTTGTATACCAACATGCAATAACTGCAAGATGCTTGCCACCTGGCCAAGGACGGTTGGAACGGACCTGCTACTGCAAATAACAACAACAAGCCTGCAACTGCAAATAACAACAACAACAACCGCAACAACAATAACAACAACAACCGTAACAACAACAACCCAAGAGCCTAAGAGGCAAATACCAATGCCATAGTTTGCTTTGAGTGCGGGGCTCTAGGCCACTTCAAGAACAACTGCCCCCAGTGGAAGACCAAGAATCAGGGAAATGGTAGCGGAGTAGCCAGGGCTTATGCAGTGGGAGTTGCAGGGCAAAACCCAGACAACAACGTTGTGACGGGTACGTTTCTCCTAAACAACCGTTGTGCTTCCATTTTATTTGATACTGGTGCAGATAGAAGTTTCGTGTCTACTCAATTTAGTGCTTTGATTAATATAGCCCCCACTACATTAGATCATGGTTATAACGTTGAATTAGCTGATGGTAGCATAATATGGGTAAATACGGTATTACTGGGTTGCACGTTAAATTTTCTGAACCATCCATTTCACGTCGACCTAATGCCTGTTGAAATGGGTACTTATGACGTCATAATTGGCATGGACTGGTTGACGAAATACCAGGCCGTTATTGACTGTGCAAAGAAGATCGTTCGTATTCCTTTTGGGAGCGAAATCTTAATTTTTCATGGAGACGGAAGTAGAAATAAACGCGGGACTCGATTGAACATCATCTCGTGCACCAAGGCCCAGAAGTATGTGCTACAAGGTTGTCACGTCTTTTTGGCACATATTACCGTCAAGGAGACTGGAGACAAGTCGAAGAAGAAGCAACTGCAAGATGTACCGATCGTCAAAAATTTCCCCGAAGTATTTCCCGAGGACTTGCCAGGCCTTCCACCTACCAGACAAGTGGAATTTCACATCGATCTAGTACCTGGTGCTGCACCTGTAGCACGGGCACCTTATCGATTGGCCCCATCAGAAATGAAAGAATTGGCGGATCAACTACAAGAGCTTTCCGACAAAGGCTTTATAAGACCTAGTTCGTCACCATGGGGAGCTCCAGTTCTATTCGTCAAGAAGAAAGATGGATCGTTACGGATGTGCATAGATTATCGGGAACTAAACAAACTAACGGTGAAGAACCGTTATCCACTACCAAGAATCGATGACTTATTTGATCAACTTCAAGGGTCGAGTGTTTACTCAAAGATCGACCTAAGGTCAGGTTATCACCAATTGAGGGTTCGAGAAGAAGACATTTCGAAGACTGCCTTCAGAACTCGTTACGGCCATTATGAATTTCAAGTTATGCCGTTTGGTTTGACCAACGCACCTGCTGTGTTTATGGACCTCATGAACCGAGTGTGCAAACCTTATCTGGACAAATTCGTAATTGTCTTTATTGATTTTGATCTATGTACAAGAGCACGCAGAGCATGAAGAAGCATTATGAAGATAATACTAGAGAGGTGTTGAAGAAAGAGGAGTTGATTATGCAAATATTTTCCATAGGCTAGAATTTTTGCTTACCAAAGTACAGTTCCTCGGTCACGTGTAGATTGATAATATAAGGCATTCACGTAGAGATCCAGCCAAGATACGATCGTTAAAGATTGGCGCATTCTCCGATTCTCGTAGACACCGAACGGAGATTCGGTCAGTTTTTAGAGTGTCTTGCTGGGGATTATCCGGGATTCATGAGGGTTTTCAAACGAATTGCCAAACCAATGACGAAGCTCACTCAAAAAGAAGGTCAAGTTTTGAGTGGGGTGATAAACAAGAGGGCAGCGTTCCAGTTTATGAGCAGAAGTTGTGTAGTACACCCAATTCTAAGACTTTACCCGAAGGAAGTGAAGATTTATCGTATACTGCGATGCTTCGATGAAGGCGTTTGGGCAGTCTTGATTGATGCAAAAAGAAAAGGATATGATTTTATTATGCATCACGTCCAGTTTATGATCATGTAGAAAAAACAACTATACGACTCTCTCACTGTGATCTGGAACTTGAGCAGTAGTGATTTGCTCTGAAGATTGGGACACTATCTGTAATGCGTACCTGTGTACGGTGTTCACTGATCATAAGAGTTTACAGGGGCCCCCCCCCCAAAATGTATTTCTTAATCAGAAGGAATTAAACTCATGAGACAACGCCGTGTTAGGAGTTGCTGAGTGGGACTAGATTGCGATATTCGTTATCACCCAGGGAAGGCAAATGTCGTTGCTGATGCTTTGAGCAGGAAAGAACGGGAACCACCGTTAAGAGTTCGAGCTTTAGTCATGACTATTGGCTTGGATCTTCCTAAGCAAATCTTAAATGCTCAGACTGAAGCACGGAAACCAGAAAATATCAAGAGTGAGGATGTTGGGGGTATGCTGATTGAAAATGCTAGATATCCAGAGGCAATGAGAACAGAAAAGTTGGAACCTCGTACGGATGGAACCCTATGCCTCAATGGCAGGAGTTGGTTACCTTGTTATGGCGATTTGCGGACTGTGATCATGCACGAGTCCCACAAATCGAAGTATTCTATCCATCCAGGTTCCGAGAAAATGTACCAAGACGTAAAGAAGCTATATTGGTGGCCCAATATGAAAGCTGATATCGCCACCTATGTTAGCAAGTGCTTGACCTGTGCTAAGGTTAAGGCCGAACATCAGAGACAATCGGGTTTGTTGGTACAACCCGAAATACCTCAATGGAATAGTGGGACAAATATCACGATAGTGATATGTCATCTAAGCATCCTAGGGGCGTCTACATCTCTGCTTAAGGGTATGGATATCAAGTAGTGTGGGTAATCTTGATATAGTAGATATTGGCTTGTGTTCCTTACAAAGACCCGTAGAACAATCTGCAATAGCTGCGGTTGGATTCACACATGAAGAAACTGATACCCTTTGAAAAACTGCAGTATTCGTAGACGCTGAAGGAGCGTAGTAACCAGCATGGATGACCGGTACTCACTTATTTAGTGATCGTGATCCTAGGTTCGCATCGAATTTCTGGAGGTCACTTCAGAAAGCTTTGGGTACCAAAGTTTAGATATGAGTACGGCATCTCTATCCGCAAACTGGGACGGACAAAACGATGAATATATAGTTTCGCAATAACATCTCGAAGAGATCGCTAGAGCTTTTGTGTGATCGACTTGTTGGAAATGGTTGGAGTTAGAACATTTGCCATTGGCCTTTCAGTGTTTTGTACAATAACAGTTATCATTGCTAGCATTAAGGCTGCACCCTTTTGAGGCACTTTATGACGTAGAAGAGAGTGTCTCGAGCTGCCTTAAGGAGAGAAGCTGGCTGAGGATTGGGAAGCGTTATCGTAACTAGTGCCACAGCCGCTAGACTGCAGAAACTGGCGGCTAGGAACGGTCTAAATCGTCGGACGAAGAGATTGATCCTAAATATACCAAATAGAATTTTAGGCGAAGGTATGTATGAGCTGTACACTTAAAAAGAAATTTAGTTAATGATATTTTAAGTTATGATATCCAGCCCCTTGCACGATTTAATTACTTTCAATTTTTTAGAGAAGGTTACGATGTGTAGTCATAAGGCTCCGGTCGTAAAGTTAGTTCGTAAATGTACATTTAGATAAGTACAAGAGACGACTGAGGAGAATCATTCAGTTAAACAAGGATGCAAGTGCCTGTGATAGATCAAAAGAGCTTACGCTGATTTGAAAGCAGTAAGCCGTGGGTTTTGAGTTGGAGCATAAAGTAATGCTCATGGTTTCGCCTTGGAAAGGGGTTGTAGTTTTGCAAACGAAGGAAATTAATTCCCAGGTTTGTTGGACCTTTCAAGGTAATAAAAAGGGTTGGAGACGTTGCATACAAGCTCGAGCTTCCTGAAGAGCTGAGCAGAGTTCATAATACATTTCACGTGTCCAACTTAAAGAAGTGTTATGCCGACGAACCCTTAGCCGTTCCGTTGGATGGACTTCATTTTGATGACAAGCTTCAGTTTGTCGAAGAGCCTATAGAGATCACAGATCGTGAAGTTAAACGGTTGAAGCGAAGCCGTATCCCATTAGTCAAGGTTCGATGGAACTCTAAGAGAGGTCCTGAGTTTACATGGGAACGTGAAGATCAATTCAAGAAGAAATATCCACACCTCTTCACCAAGACTGCACCGTCGTCAAGTGCTGTGTGCTAAGCCTTGAGGACAAGGCTCGTTTAACGGGGGGAGACTATAACACCTCGTATTTTAGGTCATTGTATGACATTAAGAAATTCATAATTTATTTTTAGGGTTTTACGCGTTTACTCTTAAACCGTAAACTTTAAGTTAAATCGCGTAAACTGAAAATGATCATACAATGTAAACGGGCGTTAAACCATTAAATGTTTACATCAAGCAAGTGTTATATGATTATTATGAGGATAATTAATGACTTTGTTCATTTTATTTTTATTGGCTACGTAAATTGCTTACGTTTCATAATAAAATACGTTTAGGCATACCCGGAAGTTCTAAAACCTAACTACGCCTAAACGAATACCCACGATTATACCCAATACTCAAAATATTAAATATAACATCACATGTATACACAATATGCCGAAATTTTGAGATGAGATCAAGAGTCATCACATTTCAAAAATATCTAGATATTACATAAAGGTAAGTCTTACACCTTTAGTCAAACTTATCATGCTAACTTAACTAGGGTTAGAAAGTAACTAGGGTTAAGTTAGCTAGATATTTATACTATAAATAAGCCATGCATGCATGAGAAATGTTTACCACTTCTATACTTAACAAAAACTTCATTTCTTTCTCTCTTTTCTTCCTCAAAACTCACGGCATATATAAGCTCCCAAACAAAATTCATAACTTGATTTTGTAAGATCATATAACCCTATACACAACATACTTAAGGTATTCTAAGGTGTTGGGAAGCATTGGTTCATCATTTTCAAGTAATAAGAAGAAAAAGGAAAGATTAGGGTTTTGAAAACCTAATCTTGGGTTATAAGCTTGGAAGCTTTATTTTGAATCCCTACACGGTTTAGAACTCATTTCACATCTTTACATCATCACTAAGGTTTACTTAAATTCTTTATACTTTTTTCTTTATATTATGTATTACATGTTAAAATATAGCCTATAATCACCACTAATGCCTTTTAAATGTATAAAAATGGATTTTTATTTGAGTTTATCAATTCCTATACACTTATTTCTCATGTCTATGTTATAATATCATGGAAAAGTAAATATAAAAGTGAGATATGATTAACTTATAGTTTAAGTATAAACATGTTTAAAGTAATTAAGGGTTTTATAATGTTTCGTAAACTTCACATATGAAAAATAAATGAAGTAAAGGATTAAACTTGTTACAATGAAATTCTACTGGACTAGGATGTATTAGACTTTATATAAGTTGCCACTATGTAAATATGGTTATAAGAGTTTTTATAGTAAACTACTAACTTAATAAGTACATAAAACAAGGTTTTATAAAGAAACAAACATGAAATACATAGGGGCTGTCCAAATTCTCGAATTTTGGCCAGTAGGTTATGATAGTTTATAAAAAATATACGGATGTGACGATTCCATAATGATAAGAAACTTGAAAAACCGATCTATAACGAAAAAGATACGTTAAAAACGAGTTTACGACTATAAAAACTTTATAAAACTATTTTTATAAAAAGTTACTATTCATTACAGCAACTTTTACTTTTAAAACCTCTAAAATATGATATAACTTTTGATTACGAGATCGTACACGCAAGAATCGTTAAAAACGGAACTATAACGAATAAACTACGACGTTTTCGATAATTAAAGTTTATAAAAGTAATTTTATAAACTATGAACAGTAAAAATCACTATTCATCAGTGGATAAATTTGTGAGTATTATTATAAATCTTTTAATAACTGTTTGAACGTACTCGATGGAATCACTAAAATCGGAGGCGTTAAAAAACGAATAAGTTATCGGAATACAAGTTTACGCTAAATCTTAAAACCCTAAATACGACAAATGAGCTGTGCATATGAACTAGTAATTTTTACTATTCACACAGTAAATTTTTAAAATCTTTAAAATGTAATATTTTGATTTCGCTCGCTTACTACGAAAGACTGTGGACGTAAGAAACGCGAGCTACGGGTTTTGTTTTTTATAAGACGACCAAGTTATGTCATCTTTTACGAAAAGTTATTTATAAAACATTTCACCTTATAAATATTATTTTACTAAAACGATTAGTCGTGTGATTATGCTATATAGGAATAGTTGGGGTTATCAAAGCTGCTATTTACTACGGGAATTTCATAATGAGGCCTCTTCGGATGGGACGTATCGATGAGTTGTTGGATTTACGATCTTTAAAGTGTCTAACTCCTCGACTGTCATGTCATGACCTCCTTTATTAATGATTAGCCCGATAACGATTGTAGATGTAACAACTATAAGATTTATATTCAGTGTTGTTAATTAAAAGTACTCAGTTACTTATACAGGCCTTATTTAAATAGTTGCATTATCATCTTGTGTGACTGTTTTATCGTAAGATAAATTGAGCTAGCTGTACTCGAGGTGACGTCATTAGCCCCACTTTTTACAGTTTTACTGATTTATTATTATTTGGGTTGATGCGAGTGAGAAACATCAATGCTTTTGTTTTTATAAATGGGACGCAAAGTTGTTCTCAAGTGTTGAAAGTATATGGATTATGTGTTGCCTAAGTAGCGCGTACCTCCTCGGAGCCCATATTCATGCAACTGTTAATTGGCATAGATGTAGTTGTGAATTACATTATGGGAGCGCGAATGATATAAATAGATCTTATTGGGGATTAACCTCCCGTTTGGGTGATTAGCTATCACTCAGGAAACGAACGTGGACCATGTCGGACTTGGATGTGCGGGGTTACTACATCTGTACTCGGGCAAATAACTGTCTAAAATTAGCAAATATATGTTGAGCTCTCTGGTGTCATGGCTTAGTAGTGCAACAATAATCTGAGTTTTTGTGTATTTGTTGGCATATGTTGTAAATCACGTGAAAGTCTTATGCGGTTTCTCCTGGCATAATTTAATTACATAAAACCTATGACTTCACCCAAGCAATTTTGTTGACGTTTTTTAAGCAAAGTTTTAGGAGGTCATTAGGCACGAGATGCCAGGATGATTGGATTGACAGTTAAGACTTATGTGTATCATGTTTTGGGAATATATGTTGTTTTTGTAATATGAAACAAGAACAAGTTAAGCTATAAGCTTTTTTGTAAGATATCTTTTATTTAAGATCCAATAGTATCAGTTTTTAAACGACTTTTGTGTTCGTGCCTATATTTTCTTGTGTGTGATCTTGAAGTAACATGCCCCGGTATCCTTATTCCGCTAGCGACCCCATTTTGGGGGTCGTTATGCTGTTGAAGCTAAAATCAGAACCTGATTCATGTACTACGCCACGCGATGACTCTGAGGACTACAGAGTCACTGCAGAGGCTGATAGCATTCGATGGAATGAGTACGTTGTCTAGAGTTCGAGAGTGATACGCGAACACGCAGCGACGAGTGTCTTCATGATCTTGTAGTCGCGCAATCTGCAACAAATAAGGATAGACCATCTAAACCTATAGAAAGAAGCACGGCTTTCACAACACTTTTAAGGCTAATACATATTATTCACAGCGCCTTATTTATTTTCATTACTAAATAAATTACTATTACTACTAGGATAAGGCTTATGGTTTGCCACCCATCGAAAGCGCTTATTTTTGCGTAACGAGTCTTTTGAGCCTGACTCACGTTATTCACCCCACACTGAGCATTGGTCAAGGAGGAGTAGATATGTGAGGAAGATGGAGATACGGACATCTCATCCCTTTTTATTTAATGAGGAATGTCCCTCCAAAAAAATACATATTGGGTTTTCAGAAAATTCAAAGGATTTTGGCCTGTATGAGATGATGAAAGGATAGAAGGTATAAGAGGAAACAAAAATCCTGGTTGTGACACTTTGTCTCCTCGTTTTCGGATGGGATCGATTGTGAGAAAACAGGGAAGCAAAAGGTCAAACCTGGACCAAAGGGTGGGTTGGTGTGCGGAAAAAGATTAGGCACAAGACAAACATCGTGTCAGGAAATATTTAGAATGTCAATCGTCTACTATCTTATTCTTCGTCACCCACACTTTTCTTAGTAACAACGCCCGCATCCGGATTCAAAATAAAGCAATGTCAACAGTCGGTGGTTCCGGAGGAGAATGAGGAAAGAGATAGATCATCAAATCATGATCAAGAGAAACAATGACTCATTTTCGGGAAGGGGAAGGGGAGTATAAGTCATTTGCTAAGCATATTCTTCAGACAAGAATATCCCCTTCCGCTAAGTCATCGTAGTCGATCTCAATGCCGTTTGAGCATCGAGTCCATCGGAAGCAAGAAATAAGTCGATCCTCCTCCATAGGGGGAGGGAGTCAACTATCCTCAAACGGGGATTAGAGGTGGAAGAGCGAGACTCGAATTGTAGCATCAGAAATTTCAGGAAATTAGATTTTCGAGAAGAGGTCTGAGGATAAGAGAAACTTCATTCAAAAATAGAATCGATCTTTTAGAATCACTCGGAGAGTCGACGATTTAGTAGAGAAGATTCTAAAAGATCGATTCTGGCGTTTTTAAAGCACCGTTATCCCCAAAATTTTTTTTTCCCCCGCAGGTGGAATTTGAAATGACTATACATTCCTAAATTCCTTTTGATTAGAAGAATTTCCTTCATTAGTGATAATTTCATCGTCAAAAAAGGTCGTTGTAAAGGAGGATTGGAGAAATATTTAAATTCTCCTTTTGATTTCCTTTTGGATAATGGAACTTCATCTTCACTAGGAAATCATCGTTAGATCGGAAAAATGAGGGAGGATTATCGAAAGTCAAAAAATGAGATTCTGGTGAATCATCATTTATCGGGCACATCACATCACTTTACATCGGATAAATCGCGGGACTCATTGGGGTGGACAAGGGCATTCAACACTAGACTTGATTGTGTTAGCCGATTCCGTTACCGGAATCATCGTTGTCGAGATGCTCATCCTCATTATGAGAGAGTTGGAATGGGTAGTCGGGTGGTGATTGACGGAAGGCCTAATCCTATACACTTTCCCTTATTTTATTTATTTTCATATAAATAGAGGCTTATGCATCCAAAGTTGTTGAATTTTTAAAATCAAACGGTTTTTTTTGATAATCATCATTCCATCACAGTTCGAATAACCGCCACGTTCACACTTGGGCCTTGGGTGAATAGGCTCTTTAACTCTTATGATTCAAGATACAACTGTTTTTGTGTGTCAAGCACGCTTATTCCCCCAATTTTTAGAGAGCTACCCCCCACCCACAACCACCCCCATACCACACGAACCACTCAACACTAGACTTGATTGTGTTAGCCGATTCCGTTACCGGAATAGTGTCAAGATGCTCGTCCTCCATTATGAGAGAGTCCGGAATGGGTAAGTCGGGTGTAATTGCGGAAGACCTAATTAAATAACATTCCCTTATTTTATTATTTTCATCATAAATGGAAGGCATCCAAAGTTGTTGAACTTTTAAATCAAACCGTTTTTGATAATCATCACAATCACCGTCGGAAATAACGTCGGACTCACTTGGGATTGGAATAGGATCTTTAACACTAGATTCAAGTGAACCTTTTTGTGTGTCAAGATGCTTATCCCCCATTTTTAGAGAGTTAACGGTTTCCACGGTTGAAAAAGGAATACGTTTGGTAGAAATTGTGAAATTTCTTAAAGTCGGATCAATTCGAAATTTCCTTGAACGAGTAGAAGCTTGAGGAATAGATTTTTCTTTGATATTTAAGCACTCTTGAATTTTACGTTTAGCTTCTAACTCCGCGGCCTCCTTTTCTTCGGTGATTCGCTTCTCTTCTTCTTGCCTCTTAATCATTTCTCGCAACATTTGCATCGTTTCCTCATGTACTCGATTTCGTTCCTTACTTTCACGTTGTCGTTCTATCTCTTTGGTTTGCCGGCAAATCTCAATTTCGGAGGGTTGAGTACATTGATAATCCATATGATATCCCCCACAATTTTTGCAAATCGGCTCACCATGATCGCACCATAATTGTGTACATTGAGAATCGTCATGTAAATCTCCACAAATGGTACAACAAATATATTGACATTCATTTTGTAAATCATATGGTTCATAATTATCACTAAAGTTTTGATTGTTACACGGTTCCGGTTCAAAATTAAACGGGACACGTGATGGACAATCGAAACCGTCGTAATGATTGTTACCACAATTATTACAAAAATATGTCGAATATTGTTGATGTGGGTCGGAAAAATTCAGAGAATTGTCGAAAGAATTCGGATTACATCGTGGACAAAATGAACCGACAAATGGCTCTCCACACTCGTAGCAAGGTTTAAAAAATGACATGTCGAAGAATTAAACAATTTAGAGGATAAGAAGAAAGAATTAAACGGATTTTAGGTTACGGAGATTATTTTTGGGTTTTTATATTTATTTTAAAGAAAAATTCAAAATTATTATTTTTTTTTTTTACAATGAATTTTAACGGTTACACGGAAGAGACTTAAACCAAATAATCAACTACTTCACGGTAGCTCTTGAAAATTGCTTTTCAAGGTGAGCCGTACTTCGTAGAGACACAAATGGCAAGTGTTAAATCTTTAGTTCGATTTGGGAACCAACAAGTTCATCGGAAATTATTATGATAACACCTCCGTTGAGAATGTTATATTTTGGTATTTTTACCAATTGGTGACTTTTATTTCTTAATTAAAAAGGAAGATTTTTTTTATATTTTTGATTTTTTTTTTTTTTTAAATGGAAATAAAAATATTTTTGGATTTTTATATTTTTATAAGAACGAAAATAAACTTTCCGAAGAAAGGATCTTCAAGGCTCGAACACGAACAATCCCGTAAAAATCGCTACACCTCTCCCCGGCAGCGGCGCCAAAAATTGGTCACGTCCGAATATAAAGGATGGTGGGTTTATATTAATATACTTAAATAAGCTAAAATTTTGATTTCAGATACTATCATGTCAGATTCCTAGCACACTTTAGAAGAGAAAAACTAAACGGTTACATACACATCAGCATCTGAGGACGATTTATACATGGGGTCACCAGGAGTCGAGGTACCTGTTTTTGAGGTTCCACCATCACCGGACTACATACCTGGCCCTGAGGGACCACCATCACCAGATTATGTGCCTGGCCCTGAGGAGCCAGAGCAGGCACCACCTTCACCGATTTACATACCTTTTGTTCCGGAGCCTGTTTACCCGAAGTTCTTACCGGTGGACGATGAGGTATTCCCGGCTGAGGAGCAGCCACTACTGAACTGTCCTGCCAGATGACTCACCTACTCATCATCACCAGGGTAATAACCGGAGTCCCGACCCTGAGGAGGACCTAAGAGGAGGATGACGAGGAGGATGCCTGAGGAGGATCCAGCCGACAATCCTGCCTGACAGAGGAGATGATGATGAAGGATGCAGAGAATGAGCACTAAGCTCCTGCCGAGCCCTTGCAGCTTTATCTTATTCGCTGACCAGGAACCCATACATTGCTTTTACGCAGTTGCGGCTAGATTGTCCATCCGAACCCCATCGCCCGACACCGTTTCTTTCTAAGGAATTTGCTGAAGAGTATTAGCCCTACCTACTCCACCACCATCACCGTCTCTCCGCCATACACTCATCACCACTCCTCAGATACCTCTCCACCATTACCTAAACCAACCACCTAATCACCCATTAGCCCTACATATGTTGAGGGATCTCTGGGATCCCGAGCTGCTGGGATTAGATAGAGAGATGCACTACCTGTTCATGAGACTGAGATTCCTGAGATGTGGTTACCGCTTCATAAGAGGCTGTGTCGTACTACTCCCAGGCCTTGATGCGAGTCACCGGGAGAGTTCGACAGCTAGTGCTGCTCGGCAGTTTAACCTACCACAGTTGAATGCAGACCTTTATGGATTTACTGATAATTAGAGCCCACACCATACGCCGATGAGTCTATGAGAGTTAGGCCTATGGTATTAGGGAAACCATAGGGATGATCTTGTTGGACCATCAGGAGAAATAGCATCCGACCACCCAAGAGGTGTCAACCAGAGAGTTATTGAGTTTTTGTCACTCTACTGTTGTCCAAGAGATGAGATCATATATTCCTCATCTGGATGATGCACGTGAAAGTACCGAGCTCTACTTAGAGCTCGAGTCAACAGGATTTGGAACAGTGATAGCCCTTTCACAGAACGCACTGCCCTTTCTGATAGATGAAGGAGGCCAATTATGCTGACCGCTTGGTGCACGTTCGATTGGATGTCTCTGTGATACAGGTACATTCAGGAGGGCATGTCCTTGCGGACTCATGTACACGGACATTGCTCAGCAGTCTGAGAACGTTGAGTTACGGCAAGCATACCAGAGGAGACATACAGTGATTTCAGAGCTGCTAAAAGCAACTATCGGAGGCAAAGGGCAGTTAGCAAGACCCTAAAGATATGAAGAGCCTCAAGTGCTCAGAAGACCGAGCTACAGAAGACAGCAGGGACCTGCTAAAGGATCCTGCAGAGCCAGGAGCTACCAGAGGAGGCCCGTAAGCAGTAACTTTAGACTGGGTTATGATTGTAGCTACTGTACAGTCTGTTAAGTATTATGGGTTATTCCCAGCTAGCAGACTGTATAGATCTTTTGTTTTGTCTAGCTACCCTGTATAGATTTTTTTTTCTAGCTACCCTGTTTAGATCTTTTGTTCATGTATCGGCTACTTTGTACAGCCTACTAAGTATTACGAGTATATCTCGGCTAGTATGGCTTTAGGTTATTTTGTCTTGTAACCTAAGTGTTGTGATCATTTGTATTTAAACCAATCATGTATTATTTTCCCGAGTTATATATGAAAAAGGTTGGAATATGATTTATAAGAAATCGAATATTTATGTGAATGAGATTCGATTTGTAATTTCTATACTGTTTGTATTTTCACCGAAGTGTTTAGGTGGATCTCGTTTTATGCATTATGTATACGTCGAGTTATGGTTAAGATTTTTGAAATCTAACGGGTATTATGTTTTCTTGTGATTTAAGAAAATGGCACCAAGAGGAAGGCCCACAAGAACCACGAGGTCAAGGCCAGTCACCGCGACTCCCCCACCAGTCACCACAACTCCCCCACCAGTCACCACAACTCCCCCACCAGTCACAGACCCTACTACCACCACTTCGGTCACCGGGGCCCAACTTCAGGCCATGATCGACGAGGGTGTCACTGCTGTGTTGGCGGCACGTGCTACGACCCGAAATGGCGACGATAGCCATACCTCGGGAACTGGTGCGAGAAGGAATGAACGCACTGTTCGGGAGTGCACCTATCAAGACTTCATGAAATGTCAACCCTTATTCTTCAAGGGTACAGAAGGAGTGGTCAGCTTGACCCAGTGGTTTGAGAGGATGGAAACCGTGTTTCGCATAAGTAACTGCACTGTGGAGAATCAAGTGAAGTTTGCCACTTGTACTCTTATAGAACTCAGCTCTATACATTTGGAACTCACATGCTAGGACAGTGACATATGAGGTGGCAAATGTCAATGACCGTGGTCTGACTTGAAGAAGAAGATGACAACTAAATATTGTCCGAGGAATGAAATCAAGAAGATTGAGGTAGAGTTGTGGAACCTAAAAGTACAAGGCACCGATGTGGTAGCCTACAACCAACGTTTCCAGGAACTGGCATTGCTGAGTGACAGGATGTTCCCTGAAGAGACTGACAAAATTGAAAGATATGTCGGTGGGATGCCCGACTCGATTTATTCAAGTGTTGTGGCATCGAAGCCAAAGACCATGCAGGAGGCTATTGAGATGGCACTTGACTTATGGTAGGAGATTTTAACACTTTGGCTGATAGACAGACGGAAAACAAGAGTAAAGTTGGGAAGACACTCCCACGAAATAACCAAACCCAACAACCAAACAAAAGACCGAACACAGGCAATGTCTTAATGCTGCCGGGAACTTTGACAGGAGAAACCGTATGAAAGTGCCAAAACCTCGGATGTCCCAAGTGTAAACATCAACCATTAAAAAACGGTCCTTGTACCACCAAAATGCTCTACTGCAGGAAGCTTTGTTTTTTTGGGCCACTCTGTCCATAGGACTGTAAGGAGCCGGCCTGCGACTGCAAACAACAACAACCGCAATAGAAAACAACAACAGCAACCTGCAACAAACAATAATAACCAACAACCGTAACAACTTCAACCCAAGAGCCCAATGGCATAAAGTTAACTAATGCCCATCGTTTCTTTGGAATGCTTGGCTTCCAGGCCATTTCAGGAAAACCTGCCCCATGGAACAACAAGAAATCAGGGAAATGGTACGGTGTAGCCAGGGCTTATGCAGTGGGAATTGCAGGCAAAACCTAACAACAACTTTGTGACGGTAACTTTTCTCCTAAACAACCGTAGTGCTTTTCCATTTTATATGATACTAGGTGCAGATAGAAGTTTGGTGTCTACTCAATTTAGTTCTTTGATTAATAAAGCCCCCACACATTAGATCATGGTAATAAAGTTTGAATTAGCTTATGGTAGAGTAATATGGTTTAGAATACGTTAATACTCTAGGGATGCACGTTAAATTTTTCTGAACATCCATTTCACGTCACCTACATGCCTGTTTAAATGGGTAGCTTATATACTCATAATTGCAAGGACTGTGTTTGAAGCGAAATACCAAGCTGTTATTGAAGTGTGGATAATAAAATCGATCGTATTCCCTTGGGAGCAAAATCTTAATTTTTCATGGAGACATAATTATAAATAAACGCGGGACTCGATTAAACCTCATCTCGTGCACCAAGGCCCCATAAGTATCTGCTCAAGGATGTCACCTCTTTTAGGCACATATTACCAAGTCAAGGAGACTAGAGACAAGTCAAAAAGAAGCAACTGCAAGAAGTACCGATCCGTCAAAAATTTTCCCGGAAGTCTTTCCCGAGGACTTGCCAGGGGCCTTCCACCTACCAGACAAGTGGAAATTTCACAACGATCAAGTCCCTGAGCTGCACCTGTAGCACGTGCACCTTAATCGATTCGCCCCATCAAAATGAAAGAATTGGCGGGTCAACTACAAGACATCTCCGACAAAGGCTTTATAAGACCAGTTCATCCGCCATGGGGAGCTCCAGTTCTATTTCGTCAAGAAGAAAAGATGGATCGTTACGGATGTGGCAAGATTATCGGGAACTAAACCAACTAACGGTGAAGAACCGTTATCCGCTACCAAGAATCGATGACTTATTCGATCAACTTCAAGGGTCGAGTGTTTACTCAAAAATTGACCTAAGGTCAGGTTATCACCAATTGAGGGTTTGAGAGGAAGACATCTCGAAGACTGCCTTCAGAACTCGATATGGACATTCGAATTCCAATCACATGCCATTTGGTTTTGACCCAACGCAAGGACACTGCTGTTGTTTATGGACCTCATTGAACCGGAGGTGTGCCAAACCTTTTCTGGACAAATACGTAAATGTCCTTTATTGACGATATTTGAATCTATTTCCAAGAGCAAGCAAAGAAGCACGAAAGCATCTGAAAGATAATATAAGAAAGTTGTGAAGCAATAGAGAGTTTGTATGCAAAATTTTCCAAATGTGAATTTTTGGATTCCCAAGTACAGTTCCTGCGTCACCGTGAATTGATTAATAAAGAAGGCATTCACGAAGAACCCAGCCAAGATCGAATCCTTTAAAAAAGATTGTGCATCTCCTAAGACACCAACGAGATATTCGTTAGTTTTTAAGGTCTTGCCGGGTTTTATCGCGATTCCATTAGCAAGGGTTTTCAAAGATCGCCAAACCAATGACCAAGCTCACACAAAAGAAGGGTCAATTTTGAGTGGGGTGACAACCAAAAGCAGCGTTCTAGGTATTAAAGCAGAAGTTGTTTAGTGCACCCAATTCTGGCTTTACCCGAAGTAAGGTGAAGATTTCATCGTATACGTGGCGATTCTAAAGAAGGGGTTTTGGGCGATGTTTATTGTCAAAGGGAAAAGGTAATTTCTTATGCATCACGCCAGTTAAAGATCCAAGAGAAGAAGCAATACTACTCCATTGAATCTGGAACTTGAGCAGTAGTGTTCGCTCTGAAAATATGGAGCATTCTATCTGTAGTAATACCAAGGTGTACGGTGTTTCACTGATCAAAGAGTTTACAGCATATTCTTTAATCAAAAGGAATTGAACATGCGACAACGCCGAATGTTAGTTTCTTAGAGATTACGATAGCGAAAATTCATTATCACCCAGGGAAGGCAAATTCGTTCGCTGATGCTTGAGCAAGGAAAGAACGGGACCATCGTTAAGAGGTTTCGAGCTTTAAGGTCATGACTATTGGCTTGGATCTGCCTAAAGTAAGCCAATCTTGAATGCTCCAGACTGAAGCACGGAAAACCCAGAGAACGATCAAGAGATGATGATGTTGAGGTATGCTGATTGAAAATGCTAAATATCCAGAGGGCAATTAGAACAATATTTGGAACCAAAACCCGCGTACAGAAGGAACCCTATGGCCTCAATGGGCAGAGTTGGTTACCTTGTTATTGCGATTTGCGGACTGTGATCATCACCGAAGTCCCACAGTCGAAGTTATTCTATCCATCCAGGTTCCCGAGGAAAATGTACCAAGACGTAAAGAAGCATAATTTGAGGCGCCAATATTGAAAGCTGAAATCGCCACCTATGTTAGCAAGTCTTGACCTATGCAAGTCAAGGCTGAACATCAGGAGACAATCGTTTTTGTTGGTACAACCCGAGATACTCAATGGAAGTGGGACAAATCACTATAGATGAACGATGGATTTTGCACAAAGCTTCCTAAAGTCATCACAAGGGTATGACACCATTTGGGTAACACGTTAACCGTCTTACATAGTCAGCAACCTTTATACCTATGAAAAAACTGACCCACTTGTAAAACTACGAGATTGTACCTGAAGAAGTAGTAACAAGGCCAATGGAATACCGTTCTCGATTATTTGTGATCGTGACCCTTGGTTTATGCATCAAATTATTGGAGGTCACTTCAGAAAGCTTTGGGTACAAGTTTTAGATAATGAGGTACGGCATATGCATCCTCAAACTGACGGACAAATGCGAGAGAACCATTCAAACTCTCGAAGATATGCTTAGAGCTTGTGTGATCACGCGACTTTGAGGAAATGGTTTTGGGTTAAACATTGCCATTGGGTCGATGTTACCAGTACAATAGACAGTTAACCTGCTAGCCTAAAAGGCAGCATAACCCCTTGAGGCACTTAATTAAACGGTAGAAAATTGTCGTTCACCTGTTGTGTTGTGGCTGAGGTTGGAGAAGTTCCAACTCACCGTCCCAGAGAACGTTCAAGAGAAACGCAGAGAAGATCAAACAAGTTAAACTAAGGATGCAAGCCGCTGTGAATAGGCAAAGAGCAACGCTATTTGAAGCGTAAACCGATGGGAGTATGAGGTTGAAGATAAAGTGAGCTCCAAGGATTCGCCTTGGAAAGGGGTTGTACGTATTTGGCAAACGAGGGAATTAAATCCCAGGTTTTTTTGGACCCTTCAAGGTTAAACACAAAGGGTTGGGAGACGTTTGCATACACAAGCCGAGCTTCCTGAGGAGCTAGCGTAGTTCATTATACATTTCACGTGTCCAACTTAAAGAAGTGTCCATCCAACGAACCCTTAGCCGTGTCCGTTGGATTTGGAACTTCATTTGATAGACAAGCTTTAGTTTGTCAGGAACCGATAGAGATCACAGATCGTGAAAGTGCAAACGGTTAAAGCGAAGCCGTATCCCATTAGTCCAAGGTAACGATGGAACTCCAAGTGAGGTCCCAGAGTTTACATGGGGAACGCTAAGATCAATTCAGAAGATAATACCCACATCTGTTCGTCAAAGACCTGGCCGTCATCAAGTGCTGCGTCTTAAGCCTTGAGACAAGGCTTAGCTAACGGGGGGAAGACTATAACACCGTCGTATTTTTAGGGTCATTGTATACATTAATGTAATTCATAATTTATTTTTATGGTTTTTTACGCGTTTGCTCTTAAACCGTAAACGTTAAGTTAAATCGCGTAAACTGAAAATGATCAGAACAATGTAGAACGGGTCATTACAAACGTTTAAAATGTTTGCATCAAGCAAGTGTTATATGATTATTATGAGGATAATTAATAACTTTGTTCATCTTATTTTTATCGGCTACGTAAAATGCTTACGTTTCGTAATAAAATACGTTTAGGCATACCCGGAAGTTCCAAAACCTAACTACGCCTAAACGAATACCCACGATTACACCCAATACTCAAAATAATAAATATAACATCACATATATACATATAATGCCGAAATTTTAAGGATAGAACCAAGTATTCATCACTTTCCATAATATCTAGATATTTTATAAAGGTACTCTTACACCTTTATCAACTTGGCATGTTAACCTTAACCTAGGGTTAGAAAGTAACCATGGTTAAGTTAGCTAGATATTTTGACTATAAATACCCATGCATGCATAAGTAAACTCTACCTTTACTCTTTACATGCAAAATTCATATTATTCCTCTCTTTTACAAGTCCAAAACCCACGGCCAATATAAGCCACCAAACAAAATCCATACTTTGATTTTGTAAGATTATACAACCCTTTACACAACATACTTAAGGTATTCTAAGGTGTTTGCAAGCTTTGGTTCATCATTTGCAAGGATTAAGAAGAAAAAGTAAAGATTAGGGTTTTGGAAACCTAATCTAGGGTTATAAGCTTGAAAGCTTGGATTTGAATCTAAACACGGGTTTAGAACTTATTTCTCATCTCTTACATCATTACTAAGGTTTTCCTAATATCTTCATACTTTTAATTGTTGTGATTTTATGTGTTATATGTTATTTACGGCTAAATCACCACTAATGACTTTTAAATGTGTAAAATGGGTTTTTATTTGAGTTTATCAATTTATACACTTATTCTTATGTAATATGGTCCTATATACCATGGAAAAGTAAAAATAAAAGTATGTTAACCTATGGATTAAGTATAAACATGTTTAGGTTAAATTAGGGTTTTATAA